>QANX01003512.1:10654-91095 GCA_003254975.1 Ochetophila trinervis
TTTTTTTTTTTTTTTTTTTTTTTGTGAACATTGAATATTTGTCTTTTCTAATAATGTTAAGAAAGAATGGTTAATTTGGATTTTAGCCCTGGTTCATGCTCTCTGTTTTGAAGCTTGTATTGCAAAGAACAAAGTCAAGGAGTGTTACATTGGGAAAAACAATGGTAATTTTTGTTTTTAGGAAAATAACATAAATATATACACACATTCAAAAACATTATAAGATAATTCAGAAAATAAATTCATAAAATTCAAATCTTAGACACATCCAAAATACATTTAGGTTAATAATATCCGCTTATAGTGTGGATAATCACATCTCTGCTTCCTACAAGATTATCTTCTATTTATTTTTATTTTAAAAAATTGATAATGAATGATAAAATATTAATCTATTATATACTTTATCCAATTGATGATGAATTCTTTCGGTTATTGTTATCCATCCTCTTCTATTTCAATAATTTAAAAATAAATGCTCCGTCGTAACCCCCCATAAATATTATTGGAAAGGGAGGTTTTCATAAGTTGAATTTTCTGCTTTTTTTTCTTTTTTTTCTTTCTCTTTCTAGTAGAATTCGAACATGATTGATTAGATTAATGTGTGAGAAATTTATAATATTAATCTCTTTTGTCTCAATCCTTCAATAACCAACACCGTACCTTTCAAAGTCAAGCTGAAAAAGCAATTTGTAATAACATGGCAATTTCGCTTAGCTGACTGACTATCAAAGACAAAAAATCGAAATTTTCAATGAAATTTCGCTGAAGTTTTGTTTTTTTTGGATAAGGATATTAATTTTATCCACACACAAAAAAGTTCAAAATTTATATAATTTTTGTTCAAATTTTCGATATTTCTCCGATATTTCCGTTGAAATTTTCATGGTAATTCTTTCACAAACTGGTCAAAATTTTCATAATTTCCGATATTTCTCCGATATTTTTACGATATTTCCCTCAAAATTTCTAAGGTAATTGCTTCACAAACTGGTCAAAATTTCCATAATTTCCATGGAAATTTCCATGGAAATTTAGATTGTTTAAATTTTAAAATATGATATATTTTTATAAATATTTGAGTATTTTTTAAATTATAATTATTTATTGATGATATATTTTAAGTTAAGAATTCAACTAATGTAGAATATGTAATGATTATAATTTTGAATAAAAAAAAAAGCATCCTACCATACCAAACAAATAACCGGTCATGGTTTTTCAAAATTAAGAATTCAACTAATTTAGAATATGTAATGATTACAAATTTGACTAAAAAAAATAGCATCCTACCATACAAAACAAATAACCATATCATAACTATCAGCAAAGACACTCACATGAAATATTAGATCCATATGGTTGGCATGTTAACAATTACATGCAAAATTATCAAGGAGATGTGCCTTTTGATCAATATTTCTCTCAATACAGAACTAGAAATGAGGATGAAGAAGAGAGTAAAAATTTTCAACTACCAAAAATTTTTATGTGGTATTGACTTATATTTAAGTAATCATGTACTTGTATTATTATTCTGATTAATGAATAATTCATTACTTAATTAATAATATTTTTGTTCCTATCAGCGAGTACTATAAATCTCTTAATTATGATAAATATGATTTCCACTCAATATTTTTTCAATTTTTATAGTTAAATTGATAAAGTATCTAATAAATAAGCATATCCTGAAATTTCATCAAAAATTTCTATATTTTTCTATAAATTTCTGTCATTTCTTTCGTTTTTTTATCAATATCGATATTTTGTCGATATTTCCATCGATATTTCCGTATTTTGAATCTTCGATATTTCCGTCGATACCGATATTTTCATCCATGCTGACTATGTACATTTTTACTGTTTTCGCTTGACTTGGCAAGTGAAGCTATTATAAAAATACAGTCTTCATCTTCTTCTTTTTTTATCAGCTTTGTATATTTATCTTTTGTAATACAATAATGTTTTCATTTATCAAAAGTCTAAATGCACTTTAATAGTTTTTAAAATTAAATTTGTTTACATAGAGATTTTTACAATTAATCTGTGCAAATTGATATTTTTTAAATTGTAAAAAGTTATATATTTGTCCAATTTAGTTAAAATTGATAAATTCTGTCAACTTAAAAGTTATATGCATAACACGTGACCATCAAAATTGATTTCTTTATTTTTTATTATACCAAAAATTAAAAATATAAAAAAATTAAAATTCATTTATGGCTTTTCTTTCTATTTTTAATTTTTTTTTCTTAGTTTTTGTTACAAATAAAAAAATAAGAAATAAATTTTTAGGATAACTTGCTATGCATATGGCTTTTAAGTTGACGAAATTCATCAATTTTAACTAAATTAAACCCAAATTGGATAAATGTGCAACTTTTTTTATTTCAAAGGATATCAATTTGCATAAATTAATTGTAAAGATTATATGTGAACAAATTAAATTTTAAAAAGTACTAAAGTGTATTTAGACATTGAACATTGCCTTTTCCTTTGTCCAATGCCTTAACTATGGCTCTATATGCCTGATTCTTTGATATGCTTACAACTAAATCTTTTTGCACCTTCTATTGAAAAGTTGTCAACTCCATGTGTGAGTCCATCCTAAAATCATCAAAGTATATAGAAGAAAGCCATCTACAATTCACTATTCTAATTTCATGTGTCGTATTACATGTGTGTTCATTTTTCATAATTTTCAAAGGAGTGAGGATAGAAGAGTGAGGATAGAGGAAAAAAAACAATAATAATAATTAAAAAGGAAATTACATGAAGTTGGAGCAGCAGGCAGTCCAATAGAGGCAGCTTTGACCTAAGAGCATCTCTAATAACTTTTTTTATTTTTCAAAAATTATTGTCACATAAGATAAATAGACAGACTAATTTAAAAATCTTCTTCAATTGCTCTGTCTAAATAGTCTATTAAGTTGATGTGGCATAAAAATAAATAGAAAATGTCTAGAAGACTGTCTACTTCTAGAGAGTCTGTTAAACAGTCNAAACTGTCTATTTTTAAAAAGTCTGTTAGACAATCTGATTCATCAATTCTATTTATTTTTATCAATTTTAATTAATTTTTAGATAATTTTTAATTTTTTTCTGAACACAACCACTGTAAATAATTTTTATATAAATATTATCTATTAAATAAGCATTGTATCATATAAAAAATAAATATAAATTCTAATGGAAAGATCCATTCAATATGCTTTAAACATGAGTTTGAAAAAAAAAAAAAAANATGGTGTAATTGTTACTCATGACCAAACGCATGTTATTTGTACAGATGTGTCAGCGTGGGTGGTTAAAAAATAAGCCTATTAATTTTAAAATTATATAATTTTGCTTCTTTTCTTTCTTTCTTTTAAATGTTTTAGTCTTTAAACTTCTTATACCCACGTTCTTTTGTTTTTATTTATTACCTTCTTCCGCCCCCACAAACATAACAATGGAAGATAGGAGAAAAAATAAAATATTCGGACCTGTTAGGTTGAAAAAAAAAAATGGAGGGGGAGAGCATGTGGTAGGGTGGGGGAAAAGGGGAAATTTGTTTATTTATTATATTTATTTTTTGTTTTTCGGTTTGAGTAGCCTCGGAAAAAGGGCAACTAGGTAAGGAATTAGGTGAAGGAGTGGGAAAATTCATATGGTTTTTCATATATATATATATATATATATTTAAAAAAAATCCGGCGATTTTGAGATAATTTATCTCTCTTTATTTAAATTAAGTAACATAAATAGATAAAAAAAAATATTCAAACATTAAATTAAAAAATAGTGTTTGATTATTTTAAAATATATATAATTATTTTTTTATTTGTCCTGATTTGAATAGATAAATTTATAGAAATAAAATAGTCTGTGAGACCACTTAATTTTTTTTTCTTGGTAAATGCATTAATCATTTAACTTAGCTGATATATATTGCAAATTGATATATATTACAAACACATCTGTTTAAGTAAAATTTTCACATAGACCTAATTGTAGTAACCGTAAATGTGAATAATTCAGAGTGCATCACTGCATATTTCAATCTTATTCAGAAATAATGTCCAGTGCCAATTGTAGGGCTCTACTAGGCATGGTGAATGTCCCCTTCACTGAGTCTGCAGAAGCAAATGGATTTGGTGGCATTGGCAAATCCTCATCTCCTATTTCCAGCATTCGAACTACTTTGTTCATTGAAGGACGATCTACTGGGTACCACTGTATGCACCAAAGTCCCACCACAATCAATTTCTTTATTATCTTTGATTGTGCCTCTTCTACAATTTCCATACCAAGGTCTTCTTCTTCACTTAAACAATTATAAGCCCACTCAGGGAAATAAAATTCACTCTCATTCTCATCTCGGTTCTTCCTACCCCCAACAATTTCAAGCAATAACATCCCAAAACTGTAAACATCTGATTTGTATGACACATTTCCAAAATTCCTAGATAGCACTTCTGGTGCAATGTACCCCATGGTCCCTCTAGCTGTGGTCATTGAAACAGCACTCTGTTCCTTAGAACACAACTTTGCCATTCCAAAATCAGAGATTTTGGGAATGAAATTGTGGTCTAACAAGACATTATGGGGTTTGATATCAAGATGTATAATTCGCTGATCGCAACCTTGATGAAGATAATCAATGCCCTTTGCTATGCCTAGAGCTATATCTTGAAGCTTCTCCCAACCAAGAATGTTGTTGCCCTGCCTCCTAACATTTGCAGAGACTATATGCTTTTCTAGTGATCCATTTGGTAAGTACTCGTAAACCAAAGCTCGTTTAGATCCATCAGCGCAGAAGCCAACCAAGCGAGTCACATTAACATGGTGAATTGTCCCCATTGATCCAACTTCATTATTAAAGTCGTCTCCATTGCCTTTGAAATTGTTGAGGAGCTTAACGGCTACAATAACCTCACTAGAAAGCGTTCCTTTGAACACGGTTCCATAGCTCCCTTGGCCCAGTTCATCCTTGAAACTGTTTGTAATCCTCTTAATATCAGCATAAGAGTATCTTGCAGGCTTTAGAGCTTTGTAATCCAACAAGAATTTCTCAATCTTTATTTGATTTTCTTTTTCGGTGCTATTGGAGTGATAAAACTGGTAGATTCCAATGCCAATAAGTACAAGAAGGAAGGAACCTAGGATTGTACCTGCACAATTAATATATAATATAAAACTTTCTCCTAGCCAAAATAATTCTAAGTATATGTGTTCCTCATCTTCATATGAATGTCCTGAGTATACAAGTTTTACCTGTTATCACTGCCTTTCTTGATCCTGTACCTGCCAAAGACAAAACAATGGTAGAGAAGGTCTCAAGCTTGTGGTTAATTAATAAATCAAAAAGTTTGAAGCCAGCAGGTAAAGAGGAGAGCTATTTGTTACCAAGGTGAAGTTTACCCATGGAGCATAATGATATCTCAACTGTTGACGATAAACATTTTTCTAATTAATAAAAGTATATAGAAGAATAATGTACAGAGAGAGATACTGAAAATGGCAGCTGTACAATTAGACCTGAAAAAGTGTCGTGGTATGTTTCTGTCGTATGGTATTCGTGTTTGTGTCAAAAGTTTATCACCTAAACCCCACCTTTTAAGCTTTTGTGTTGAAATATGTAAATCCAAACCCGTTTATAAAATTATCGTGTAATCCGTTATTCAACCCATTAACACGTTAAACTTATTTTTAAAATTATTTTTTTAAAAATGAAAAATATATTTGATTTATAGTTCATAGTTCATACTAAAAAATAATAAAGCACAGACAAACATAAATATTTGTATTCTTTTTTAAACCAAAAATAAAAACTAAAATAACATACTTAATACATGTTAAAAAAATAACAAACTACAAAAACATAATACTTAAATTCTTCTGCAAACGAATAATAAAAATCTAAAACAATATTGTTTGAAATAATAATAATACGTAAACATATTCAATTTTAACAACATTTTTATTTTTTGCATAGACAATCCGATATATATGATATATTCAACTATAATGAGTACAAACTCAAAAGGTTTAAAAAAAAAAATTAATGGGTCTATAATGGATCTAATAGATTTTTGCGATTTAACATGTTAAGACCCTTCAAGATAACAGATTCATAATAAATCAATATGTTATCAATCCAATCTGTTGTAAATAAAGTTGAATTGTAAAAAATATATGTATTTGTGTTGTATTAATAGATGGTGTTAGAAATTTACTAGGTTAATGTACAATATAAAAGTGGTTCTTTGAAAGTCCTGATATTATCAAGCGGAAAGAAATTAGTGAGGTGGAAAGAAATTTTGTCCTATCCAAAATAATCCTAAATATATATTTTCCTCAATTTCATACGAGTGTCCTGAGTATACAACTTTTACCTGTTTTCACAGCCTTTTCTGATACATCAAAAGTTGTACCTGCCAAAGGAATACATCAAAAGTTGGAAGCCATTCGGTAAGAAAGAGTATAGATATTTGTCACCACCGTGAAAGTAACAAATGGAACCGTATTCATATTATATGAGTAATTAGTTGGTTATGATGTGCGTCACTAAGGTGATAAATAATATTTTAGCAAAAAAAAAAAAGTGACAAATAATATTTTTCTAATAAAAATATATAAAAGAATAAGAAAAGCAGAAAGAGAAAGTAGCAGCTGTACGATTTAAAAAGTAATTATCTTCTGACGAAAAAATTAAATGATTCTTTGAAAGCCCTGATATTATCAAGTGGAAAGAAATTAGTGAGGTGGAATATATATTTACCTTTATTTTGGTTGATGGAGGGGACACACTGAGTAGGAATAGTAGTTTCTCTGCTATAATTATTATTATTAGTGTCTAATAATTTACATTCCCCGCCTTCTGCTTCACACACAGCGCACATTGGTAGGAACCATTTTAGATAAAATGAATCGGGAAGCATTGGCCATGAATCGGAAAGCATTGGCAATGAATGGGGAAGCATTGGCATGCCATACATTATACTTATTGGTAATAGCATGTCATACATCTTCTTGCAAGGGGATGAAAGGTAGAAATATGGTACTCCTGAGTTGTAATCGTAAGTACGGATTCCTACAACCTGGTAGCGATGGGTGCTTAAGCAAGGGAATGATTTAGTATCCCTGTCCAGTTCACCTGGTGGACCTGAACAATTGAAAAGGGACACAGAGACTGAATAATCATCAAATGCAAACTGAAAAGGAGATTCGGAAATATTGAGGTATTGAAGGCGTCTTAGGGGGCAACTATCTAAGTTTAAAACAATATGCTGCGATGAGTAGTAGATACGCTCCACAAACAGCTCCAGTGATCGAGGGAGGTCTATCACGGTGCGATTCTGATCATCGCAAGATAGGTCGAAGCCCGGGTAGCCGCAGTGCTTGGGTTGCTGATCTTTGAGCCGGAAAGGGAACCTGATGGTTGGCCCATTGTCTTTGCATCTCGCTGGCTTGCACTCATCGTCTAGGCCGGCTTCTGCAATATCTACGCTCATCATCAACAAGAGAAAGACAGAGTGGTAAAACAGGACCCTCATCATCATCATCATGGTGTTGCTGTTGGATTTATGCTGACTGGACCGCTCACCGGCCGGAAGGGCTCTGTTTTGGAGAACCTCCGTCAGAAATTTTACAGGAAACCTCTTCTTAAATTTTGGTTATTTTAAAAAGAAAATTAACAGATATATATTTCAAACAATCACAGGACAGTGAGGTTTCAGACCCATAGCACAACAATCTCATATTTCAAATCCTCTAAAACCCATAATATAACCAAAACACAATTTCTCCTCCAAATCACCGTATGCAGTAATATAATTGAATCAAACCAAAGTAACCAAATCCATAAAATTCAAGTCATAGATACATTAAAAATACATTTAGGAAAATAACATTCACTTACAGTGTTTATGCTCGCGTCTGCTCTGCTATAGGATCATCTTCTGTCTATTTTTGTTACAAAAAATTAATAATAAGTGATGAAATATTCTCTTTTATATACTTTATCCAATTTATGCTAGATTCTTTCGGTTTTTGTTGTCTATCTTTTCCTTTTCAATAATCTGAAAAATATTAATTTCGGTTTAAACGGTGAAAATAGAAAATTAAAATATTAAATTGAAAAAATTAATTTCGCTTTCTCGAGGTTTTGGAATGTTGAATTTTCTGATTTTTTTGTTTTTGTTTTGTTAAACTTGATTGATTATTAGACTAGTATGGGAGAAATTTTGTCAATGGCATTTATGCAATATTAATTTGTAATAACGTAGGGTCTCTTTTTGTAATATTAAACTTGATTGGTCTCAATCCTTCAACAACCAGCACCGTACCTTTCAAAATCAATCAGAATAGCAATTTGTAATAACGTAGCAAGTGCGCTTAGTTGACTGACTTTATATCAAGGTAAATTTAATTCCAGCTTTTCTAGTTTTATTCGGATTAAATTTAATTTTAGTTTCTATAATATATTTATAATTTTTACTGGCATATATAATAATAATGGCAAATACATTATTGAAATTTATAAATTTAAATTTAATTTAAACTAAAATTAAAAAACTGCACTTAAAATTAACATTTTATATTCTTTTCGCTTGAGCTATTACTAAAATTATCATCTTCGTGACTCTCCGTCTCCATCTTGTATTCTTTTTTTTTGTCTTTTGTAAACATTGTATATTTATCTTTTCTAATAATGTTAAGAAAGAATGGTTAATTTGAATTTTAGCCCTGGTTCGTGCTCTCCGCTTTGAAGCTAGTATTGCAAAGAACAAAGTCAAGGAGTGTTAGATTGGGAAAAACAGTGGTAAATTTTGTTTTTAGGAAAATAACATATACACACACACACACACACACACACACACATATATTCAAAAACATTATGAGATAATTCATAAAATAAATTCATAAAATTCAAATCAAAGACACATCCAAAATACATTTAGGTTAATAACATTCACTTAATAGTGTGGATGATCACGTCTGCATCTTACAGGGTTATTTTCTGTTTATTTTTATTTTAAAAAATTAATAATGAATGATAAAATATTAATCTATTATATACTTTATCCAATTGATGGTGAATTCTTTCGGTTATTGTTATCCTTCCTCTTCTATTTTAATAATTTGAAAAATGAATGTTCAGTCGTACACCCCATAAATATTATTGGAAAGGGAGGTTTACATAAGTTGAATTTTCTGCTCCTTTTCTTTTTTGCTGCCCTTTTTTTCTTTTCTCTCTTTCTAGTAGAATTCGAACTTAATTGATTAGATTAATATGTGAGAAATTTATAATATTAATCGCTTTTGTCTCAATCCTTCAATAACCAACAACGTACCTTTCAAAATCAAGCTGAGAAAGCAATTGGTAATAACATGGCAATTTCACTTAGCTCACCGACTAGAGACATTCTTATTCTTTTCGCTTGACTTGGCAGGTGAAGCTATTATAATTTATAAAGGCTAATTTGCACCGTTGCCCTTAACTTTTAAAGTGTGTAACAATTTAGCCTTCAACCTTTTAAATTGGTAATTATACCCCTGTTAATCTTAAACGTTGTTAGAACGCCTTTTACCGTTAAAATCTGCTAAATAATTCTGTTATTTCCCATGTGCTTTGCACATGTCATGTCCATAACATTAATACAAGAGCAAATTTGTCTTTCTCTTCATCTTTATCATTCTCTTTAAGGGGATTCCAAAAAAATGCAGAAAATTTCAGGAGACTTAAGGGTTTTCTTTGAAATTGGTTGAAGGCTGCTGTGTGCGAAAATGCATTTGAGAGAGGAAGATGCCGTTTCTATATCCAAATGTCAAAACAATTATTTTGGGCAATTCTTTATTTAATGATTAGTAGCAATGTAAGTATACACTGTGTATATGGAATGATTTACTAGCTAGTAAAGAAAATTTACCAGATCTGTTTCTTACCAATACAATTATTTTTTAATTCTTTATTAAATCATAGCTCAAATTCCTAGGATTTTTACTTGTTAATATGGCTACAGGTTTCTGCTACAAGTTCCTAGGATTTCCTACAAATGCAAAGCTTGTTTGAACGCATGATCTTAATGGATGTGCCAAAGAATATTTTGGATATGCAGCATAGGATGATGCATCCGTTTTGGACAATTCTTTCAGCAATGACATCATCTCTTCGAGCCCAATAGCTCCCCGACATCAATTTGCAATAAAAGCTATTAAAAATTGACAACTAATTCAAGCTTTTCACATACGGGTTCGTCCATTTTGTAGATTTTATCAGTTTAAAGCTCAAATCAACTGCCACTCCCTCTGAAACAAACCAGCAACATCATTCAAACAAACCCAAGCAACTATGTAACTTAATTTGAACAATTTCTGCTAATCTAATATAATGCATCTCTCGCTATAAAACGTATCTAAAGCCAAGGAAAAACATACATATCCATATACAATCCTCACAGCATATCACACAACCCAAGCAACATTTTAGCTTGAAAACAACTATTTCTACATATTCATTCCAAAACTATACATGGTACGTATAAGCCTTACCATCACTTGTGAAACCTTCAGTCAATGGAGATTTTTTTTGGCATTTTGCGATGAAAACCGACTAACCCCACAAATTACAAATTAAGCATGAATATTTACCAGACTCCAAAAACTCCAACCCTCAGTCCCTTTCAAATTTTCTGCATTTTTCTCAAAACTTTTATTAGAGAGAGAATGATAAAAATAGAGAGAAAGACAAATTTGCCCGTGTTAATGTTATGGGCATGATATGTGCAAGGCACATGGGAAGATAACAGAGTTATTTAATGGATTTTAACGGTAAAGAGCGTTCTAACAATTAACATGGAGCATAGTCGCCAATTTAAAAAATAATAGATTCAAAGAAACCAATGATCTTCTTGGCATCCATCTTCCTTTCAAAAATTATTTCATTCCGAGCTCTCCATATCGTAAAGAACAGAGAGACAAAAGCCACCGTGAACCACTCCTTAGTCCTATAATCTCGGGCAACAAGGTTACTAGGGTCCAGCACCTCCTTTATCAACTCTTCCATATTGTCACCTTCCAAAAAATCAACCTTTAACCCCCAACAGCTTCCAAAAGCTATAGCTTTGACAAATGCACATTCCTTAAATAGGTGGAAGGAAGTTTCATCAGCATCCCCACAGAACGTGCATGTTCTTTCTCCTTTCCCAATTCTTGCCCAGATATTCATCTTAGTAGGTAAGGAATTTGTCAATATTCTCCAAAGGAATAAACGGCACCTTTCTTGCAATTTGGCATTCCAAAGAACTTTCCACACGTTAAAACCTTGTACAGTCTCAAAGTCGTATAAAAGATTGAAGCAGCTCCCCACTGAGAACCTACCATCTTTGTTGGCCATCCATATCAACTCATCATCTTCGTTGTTTCTCGGCCACTCTAAACTTGTAATAGCCTCTCCATCATCAGTTGAAAATAAGCTCATTATAAGCTTTCTTTTCCAGTCCATTGAGTCAACATCTCTTAGCCAGGCCACTCTTTTTACTCCTATTAAAGCCGCTTCCTCTCTAGGTTTCGGAAGCCTTCCTTCAACCCACGGAATCCACGGGTCACAATTTGGATTTATATTCCACCCGTTTCCCAGCTTATAGCAAGCCCCTTTGAAAATGATACTTTTGGAATTTAAAATACTCCTCCATACATAAGAATCTCCTGGTTTTGCTTGGCATTCAAAGAAAGAAAGTCCTTGAAGATATTTTGTACGCAACACTTCAGCACAGAGACTGAAAAACTTTTACATGCAACCATTAGTATGGATAATGGTGTATTATTGACATGTATAATTCTAAATTTTTATTGTACATAGTAACTAAAAATGACATATAACATAATCATTATATATAATACTTTTACAGTGTTTGTTCTCATCCAAAAAAATTTCACGTCTGACTGCTAAAATTATTGGTGGACTCATTTATTTAATACTTTTTTGGAAAAAAATTATCTCCAATTTTTTGCTAGAAATTTCAATGGGATTTATGAGTTTTGAATAATCATCGTATACTTTTCAAAGTTTAGATAATTATTATTTACCAGATATTGATTTTTGTTAAAATGAATTTATAGAATATTTATTTTACTTTTATGTGTAAAAACAATTTAACATTATTATTCTATCTATTATTTTATAATAATATACATAAAAAAATATCATTTACTATAAAACTTTATTTATATAATAATATGATTAAAAAACGATAACTAAGTTATAATTTTTTAATATATATTATTATTATAATTTTCTTTTATTTTCCTGCTTGTTCGTGGGGCGGCCTGGGTGTCTCCCGGGGTCATGTTGGTTTTTGTAGGCATCTTTTTTGGTTATTAAATAAAAAGATTATAAAATAAAGTGATGATGTTTATTTAGAAATTAAATGATGCATATCTTAAAACCTTCACTACAAGTGACATTTTTTAAAATTTTGAAAATGTTGGATAATTTTCATCAAACCTCAAAATTGTAGATGGAATTTTCCCTACTAATCGAAGCTTGTATACGTAAGCGTATCGAATATCACATGGATTGGCACGCTGGCAGAATCGGGAACTGATGGATTTGGTGTTCAAACCCGTGCATGAGATATTGATACTGAGATCTACAATGTTCCTGTAATTTTTTTTTATTTAAAAAAAAAAAAAAAAAAAATTGTTTGATATGTGTTCGAGCATACATGTGGGTTGATTCCGATCTGAAGGAATCGATTTTTTTATTTTTATGTTTTTGGAGGGTTTGACTTGGACCGTATTTATATGTTGTCCGGTTTGATACTTTTCTAAGTTGCTAGGCCTAAGGAAGTAGGAATATAGCCCCTCCTTAACTAACTCGGCGAGACTTACGCTGCTTTGGACAACGAATCTTTCAATTATTGCGGACTTAAATTTGATTCTTTGGTCGTTAAGAATTTATTTCGGAAAGCTGTTTATCAAAGCAACAACTTCCGTGTTCTAGTTACTCTCTTCGCTTTCATGCAATTCTCATGTCTATGATAAACACAGAAATTAAGACTATGAGAAAGGTTAACCATTTCATTACAACAATTCATTACCTGTTAGATTTAATTAAGCTAAATTCTCATATAGAATATATGAAAAAGAAAATAATATAATAGAAAAAATGAATCTTATAAAATCAATGATTGAATGGCTATATGTTTATTGCAGTGCATGTGCTTTGTGTCTTAAACGCTGTAGAGGCCAATTACCAAGCCAACTGGTAATCATGGAATTGCTATGTGGGTGGAAGTTATTGGGTATAAAAGATTATAACAAAGTTAAGAAAAATAATGCTGTCCGGTTCCATGAGTCAATGTCTCTTATTATTATTCTGAGACGGCCCTGGTTCCCAATTCACTGTTAATCCGAAGGAAATTTCCAAATGGCCAGGACAAAATATAAAGGTACTCAGCTCATTTGGAAAAAATATGAAACTGCAAAAATTTTCCGTGATTAACGACGTGATTGAGAAGTGGTGCTTTCGAAGCAATGTTGGTCATAAATGGGCGATTTCCTTTTTGCTTTCTTTTTTGTTTTGGCACCTATGGACTGTCCGCTTCATTCCCATTTAAATATAGAGCATATTACATATATTTTATTTGATGGAATAATAAATGAATCTTTTAGTATTAAAAAATAAGTGTTTTTCTTCTAACATTAGCCGTCCGTTCAATTTTATTTTTAATTTTTTATATATATATTGGTAAATAAAAATACTATAATACATTCAATTTTCTTTTTTTTTTTTTCTTTTCTATTCTGTCTTCTCTCATCTTTCCTTTTCTTTTCTATAAATTTTTTTTTCTCTCTCCATAAGCATGTAATTGCAAGATTTTTTTTAAATATATTTTTCTTCCAAAAACAAAGCAGTTTCTGTTTATGTCCGCTCACTTTTTTCGATTTTCCTTTTGTTTCCTCTTAGCCAAATTAAGAGCAAACAGCTTATTACAATTTAAGTCAGTATCCCAAGCATACAAATGTTTTTTTCAAATTAACGAGAAAGAAATATGCAGTTGCTGCATATCTTTATACCCATAATCGGCCCCCATCAAATTATATATATCATTGAGGCATTTCGTCAAATATGAGCTAAACAACAATTGTAATCATCGGTTCAATAAAATGCAAACTTCATTATGAAATAAAATGGGAAAAAACTTCAAAGTGCAAACTGAGTTGCTAGAAGCAGATTTTTTACATTACAAATTGAATTAAATCGTTTTATCTCTAAAATTTAAATTAAAAATAATAATTTAATTCGTTTAACAGTTTAATTAGATTTGTATCCACTTCTATTTTTAGTTTTTACCCACGAGGATACCCATTGATTTTTCCTTTTTGATGAAAAGCAAAGAGAAGAAAAAGGTAACCGAGTCGAGAGAGAAGAGAGAAAAGAAAGAAAGAGAGAGAAATAAAATATTTCTATTATTTTAGGAAAAGAATGAAAAAAAATTGTTTAAAATATGTTGGAGGACATTTTTGTCATTTGACGTACCCATAGGAGAGAGAATATATTTCTGACCGTTTGACTTTAATCGAAATTTTTTTTTTTGGTTAAACTTGAATCGAAATCTGCAAACATTACAAGAAAAACTTGTCATTTTTCAAAACTAAAACACCTAGATGTAATATCATCAAATTTCAGAAAAGATAAGTGCAATATACCTTTAAAATTAAATACAGGCAAACTGACAAAGGCGTGTAGCATCTTCTCAGCTAAAAAAAATTAAGTGGTCATTAAACTACCTATCTTTATAAAATTATTCTATTAAAATATTGATAAATAATAAAAATAGATAAACAAATAAATAAAATATTAAATCTGTACAATTTCTAGTCTTATCTTACCCCGTATTTTTATTTTATTTTATAAAACATATCACATGTAAAAGCCAGGAATCTACGATTATGGATCTTTTTAAAGAAAAAAAGAAAAGAAAATATAGCTACGAATATAGATGGTAGAATACATATTTTTTGGTTAATATATAGATCGTAGAATATAATTGTAGAAATAGAAGTTATGGAAATTTCCTGAACGACAAACTTTTGAAGCCCAATTAGGACAATTATAATGTCCACATGGCCGTAAAAATCTTTTGAAGAACAGAGATTTGCTTCTCAGGCACTGTTGAAGCCATTTGATAAACGCTCCCATCCCATGGCAGAATACAAGTCAAGGTAGGTATTCATCAAAAAAAAAAAACAAGTCAAGGTAGGTAGTGATTCTTCAGCGCATGGGGAGGCGGAGGTGGAAATTTAGAATTGTGATAATTGTCATATCTGCTGGCTTTTAGGTAGGGGGATTATTTTGAAAAAAAGTTGTCTTGTGACGGAACAAATTTAGAATAGAAGGAACTGCCAAATTGGATTTGTTTATTCATGTATTTTATTTTATGTTCAGTGTCAACTTCAATGAGATGTTATCCCTTAAAATGATAGCTTAGTAATAGAAGATCAGTTTAATTTTTACATTTACAAATTTGAAAGCTAATGATTGAATTTTAGTATGTTTGACTATTGCTTTAAATAGTCCTATGTCATAATTTAGTATAATGTATGATCTATAGTCTAAGGCATATAATACTACTAGGAGATTTTATTTTTTCCAACAAGGAAAAAAAAAAAAACTTTCAATAACATGTTAACTTAAGTCTTTATATAGTGAATTATATCAAAACAGATTAAATTAAACAGAAAACAACAACTATCAAATTTACATGGATCCTAAGCTAACCTAAAAGCTTCTTGTTCGAACAACAAAGAGAATCCAAACGAGTTGGAGGTGATCAAGCTAATAACAAATGATATGATCCAAGAATAGCACTTAAAAAGACAAAGCCCATCAACAGAAGTTTAAACGACGAACTACGTTAAATTTTTGTATTGAAATATATAAATTTAAATTTTTAAAATTTTATGTGGATTCATCGCGTTAAAATGTCATGTTGAAATTTGCTAGTCTAGTGACAAAGTGATATATTTTTATTTTATTAATTTAAATTTTAATATACTTTAATATAGATAAGTTAACTTTTTAAAAAATAAATACAATTAAATATAAATCAATAATATATAATGATATTTATTTCTTAAAAGTCTTGGTAGATAATTGGCATTTGAGATGTAAAAAAAAGCTTGAAAATTAAAATCCTAGCAAATCTATACAATAAAATTTAGTTTGAATTCAGCTTGAACCCACATAATTTTTTCTTGGATTGAGCTCATTTTTTAGATTTTTGCTTGGCCACTCATCTGGTGGCCCAAAGCCCAACTCAATAGTTAATTCGGTATAATTTTATATATTTTATTTTTATTCAATTTATTATTAATATTTATTATATGGTATGTTGTATTTATTTATTATTTATCATATTATACATTTTGTAAGTATTATATAGATACTAAAATTTAAAATTTAAAAGAAAAATCAATTTTGAATTTTAAATTCAAACATAAGCTTTAAATTTGAAGTTCAAGTATAACATCTGAGTCCAAAATCCTGCTGAATATCATAAAGTTAGATACCATTTAGAACTTGTTTGGTATCATGTATAGGGAAGCATAATGAAGTATTATTTTGTTATATTGTGTTTGGTGAATACAACGTATTGTATTAAATAATACAATTTTACATTTTTAATACAAGTTTTGATGTATTAGTAATACACCAAAAATTGTATGTATTAAGTTATACAAGTCATGCAGATCCTAAGTTTGTGTGATTCCCTTTCTTTGGACCTCCAGTATTTATTATTGTTGTTATATTTTATATATTGTAAGCATAAAAATAAAAATTAATGAAATTTTTAATATGAAAAAAATTGTATTTTTCTTTAATATAAATATATATATTTTTTAAGGAAAAAAATCTTTAATAAAATTAGAATTAAAAAATTAAAAATTAAAATTTTTTATAAAAGTTAAAAATGTAAATTTAAAAGCTTTAATAAAAGTTAAAGTTAATTTTTTTTAATTTTAAAAAAATAATCCAATACAATAAAAAAATGTACCAAATATTAATTTAATACAATTTTACACCAAATATATGAGTGTATTATATAATACATTATAACACAATATAATACATTACAATACAATACAATATAATTAAATACAATATAACTTACCAAATGAAACTTTAGACTTAGAAACATAACCGTCTGAATCTAATTTTTTAAGCTTTGACAAAGTTAAATTTACATCCCCAATTGGTACCATTATTTGTCATAATTATTAGCCTTACAGGATATATTTTTTTTATTTCTTAGTTTCTCATGCAATGTCCCTGATGGTACGAAATCTATTATAATTTTTATTATTATAATTTTTATTGGGATCTATATTTTTTGCCCACGAATTCATTTTAAAATCTATTAAATCCGGTATTTGATTATATTATTGTAGAAAACTAAGCACTCTTTGATGCGTGCTTAGCATGGTGATAATTGAATACAAGACCATCATTGGTCCCCATAATGGACTGTTTTTTTAATCATACCGCCACTAAAATATTATAAAACTTTAAAAGAATTTCTTGTAAAAACAAAGATTAATTAATTGCCGTTTGACTGAACCTCAAGCAACTTGACCGTTGCTAACGGCGCAAGACCCAGAGCCTTTGTCTTTACACGTGAAAGATTTTGCCGTTCCACTTTCCGTCACAAAAGAAATAAAAAAAAAAAAAACAAAAAAAAAAGACGAGAAAAGAAAAGAAAAGAAAGAAGTTTGTCGGGGTGTGGTCGTATTCCAGCAGTCTGATAGACCCAAACCAACGAACGTACCCACTCTGGCGCTATTCTTCCTGGGTGGCCAAACACCCCCACCCAATTCCAGAGTCCAAACACAGGAAAAGCACTACCCACACCACACTAATTGACAAATTCTATTTCTAAAATTTAAAAAAACAAAAACAAAAGAAAAAGTAAAAGAGCGGAGCAGGATATTACTGCGCTACAGTGCTGTTTGTCTCGCGGCAATATATCCCATTTGTTTAATCATTGCGCACCATTTGCGAACCCATCTTTCTTTCTTCTAAACGGTTTTCTTCACTCTCTCTCTCTCTCTTTCTCACAGTTGCCTTTCAGTAAGCATTCTTCTCAGTCCCAGCTCCTTTAAGCTTTTACCTCATTGCTCTGAGACACACAAAAAGGCTTTTCTCCGAATGCTATCAGTCGTCTAGAACACTTATCCCAACCAAGGAAGGTCACAGACTCTTGCCATTTCCTCCCATTTTCCTTCTGGGGAAGTAGGCGAGGGGTCCAGTTGTAAATGGAAAGAAAACAGGGCTTCTTCACGGCGTTCAAAGAGGAGGTCGTGAGAGGGTTGTCGCCGGCGAGGTCAAGGGCAAAGAGTCCGGCGAGGAGTGCGTCTCCGATGTCGAGCTTGCTTAGACGGAGGAAGAACCATCACGTGGCCCAACCCGAGCCGTTGATTTCGAGATCCGGGAGCTTGAGGCCGCCGGAGGCTTTGTCGCCGCTCAAGGAGGGTCCCGATGGGACAGACGGCGGAGATTTGAAGATGGAAGGGAGGTGGGGAAACTGGATGAAGGGCCAGCTCTGTAGAGCGCCTTCCGTCTCGTGTTCCGCTTACAAGAGGTCCGATCTGAGGTTGTTGTTGGGGGTTCTGGGTGCTCCGCTCGCCCCGGTGCACGTTAGCACCACGGAACCTTTGCCTCACCTTAGCATCAAAGATACCCCCATTGTTAGTTCCTCTCTCTCTCTCACCATGGTACATCTTTGTGTCTGTTTGCTCGCTTCTCTGTGTTGATACTTGATCGTATAAACTTCTTATATTTTGCTAATTAACTTCACTTTCGGAATAATAAGAAATTAATGTAAAAATTTGGCTATGAATTCAGTAACTCTAGGGGTTTATTTATTTGCTTAGAGTATTATTTTTTTTGGTTGAATGCTCTTTTCAGGAGTTTGGATTATGAAAAACAATGGCCGTCATTAGTTTTCGTTGGTTGGTTCAGTGACATTATTTTTTTAATTCGTCATTAGCTCAGGGAACAAAAACAAAAGATTGAAAGGCATTTGATGTATTTTTTATTGATTTTTTTTTTCATTAGAAAAAGGAAAATAGTTCTAAGAAATTATTTTTGTAAAATCTTATTCGAAAAGACTTAAGTTACTTTTATTTGACGCATGCTATTAAGTAAAAAAGAAAATAAGAAAAAGTGAAAGTTCCTTCAAGCCTTCCACCTTCCCCTGCACTAGTCCCTTGATCCTGTGTTTCTACCTCTTCAATTCTTCTCTAAGTTCAATTTTAAGAAAGCTAAATTAAAGAATGGGTGTGTTACTTTAGACTCTGGACAAATATTGCTGCTAGATTAGCATATGAAAAATTTGGTATGTAAAGCAGCTGCAACTTGCAAGATAGATTATGAATTTTTGATGCCTATAGTATTTGCACTGTGGGAAGTTGAGGAGCATGGGGATAATTTAGTTTTTTAGCATTTATCAGGAAAGAGCTTCCACTTCCATATCTTTCTTGAGGGAGACATATAGATAGAGAAGACTGGTTGGTTATAGGAAGACTAGTTTTCATTTCAATTAACTAGAGAGGCCTTTAAAACAAGTATTTGCGGGTACTTTGCAGGAAACATCATCTGCTCAATACATACTGCAGCAGTACACAGCAGCATCAGGAGGGCAAAAGCTTCAGAATTCCATCCACAATGCTTATGCAATGGGAAAGGTGAGGATGATAGCTTCCGAGTTTGAGACGGCTAATAGGGTAGTAAGAAGCAAGAATTCTTCCAAAGCAGCAGAGTCTGGTGGCTTTGTTCTTTGGCAGATGCATCCAGACATGTGGTATGTGGAGCTTGCACTCGGTGGCAGCAAGGTTCATGCTGGTTGCAACGGGAAGCTTGTCTGGAGGCACACTCCCTGGCTTGGTGCACATGCTGCGAAAGGGCCTGTTAGACCTTTGCGCCGTGCACTTCAGGTGAAACTGCACTCCATCATTCACATTTCTTTGGTAATAATATTACATTTCTTGAGACATTTGATCACTAAAATGATAACTTTATTGTGTTTATAGGGGCTTGACCCAAGAACAACTGCTAGCATGTTTACAAATGCAAGATGCATTGGGGAGAAGAAGATCAATGGGGAGGATTGTTTCATCCTCAAACTTTGTGCAGATCCTCTGACATTGAAGGCTCGGAGTGAAGGGCCAGCAGAAATAATTAGGCATGTTTTGTTTGGCTACTTCAGCCAAAAAACAGGGCTTCTTGTACACCTAGAAGATTCCCATCTGACTCGCATTCAAAACAATGGAGGTGATGCTGTATACTGGGAGACCACAATCAATTCTTTCCTTGATGATTACAGGCTCGTGGAGGGAATTATGATTGCTCACTCAGGACGTTCAGTAGTAACACTTTTCAGGTTTGGAGAAACTGCAATGAGTCACACAAAGACCAGGATGGAGGAAGCTTGGACAATTGAGGAAGTGGCGTTCAATGTCCCTGGCCTTTCAATGGACTGTTTCATTCCTCCTGCTGAATTAAGATTTGCTTCCATGGGTGAAGCCTGTGAGCTCCCTCAGGGTCCGACTGTAAAGACCATGCCAACAGCTGCATATCGAGCTAAAGTTGCTGCACTCGAGAAATCGAATGACAGGAATGTTAATAATATCATGTGGAAGATGGATGTTTAGAGACGGGGATTTTGCATGGCACAGGTATAGTTGTCTAGTTTTATGAACTGACAAAGTCGAAAGCAGATTGATAAAAGTAGGACTTTTTTTTTTTGGTTTATCTTTTTATATTCTGAATGCAGATTTGCTGCATTGATCAATGCCTTTTCAAATATGTAAATAGATCAGTCTTTCAAATTTTCTCGGGTCCCTGAATGAATTTTTATTCTCTGTGGAGAATTATGTTATGGAGTCGGGGCTTGAGTTTTTTGGTGGAACATTGAGCTAACCGAGATTAATCACCCCATTTACAACCCATTCATGTGAAATGAGGACTTCGAGGAGCATTTGCCTCTCAAGCTTCTTGTATGTACGCTGAGGTCCTCAAGATCAAGTTATGACTCTGTAAAGTACCGTTTTATGACGTAAGCAAGTAATTTGACAAAATGCATGAATGTCATTTGATGGGAGCTTCATAACTAGTTTTGGCTATGGTGGTGTAATTGGATAATGCAGTTTAGTAAACTATTTATTCAAAATTCTAGATGTATATCTATTATTGTTAGTTGCTTCTTCTTCTTTTTTATTTTAGAAAAAAATTCTGGACGCCATTGTTACGTACTTTCTTTGTTGCTTAATTTTGGTTGAGAAAAATTAGCCGGAAGTGTTTTGTTAAACCGTTTACTATTAGTTAATGGATATTCGCAAGGCCATAATCTTAGCCGATAATTTTCCTATCCATGACCATCTATCGGATGCTTTTGGATAAATGTCAAAGTTGGTAGTTGATATACTTTCTCAGTGCTTGGCTCGTCCTTGACGCTGAATTGTTGCGAGGACTATAAATCCTGTCTTTTGAGCTTGCTAATGTGATCTCCAAATCCAAGATCCCAAGTGGAGCTCTTTAAAATAAGAAACACATTTCTGAAAATAAAAAGCACTTTTAATATCAAAGAATAAAATTGGTCAGATATATTCAAAGTCATTCAATAAAAATCTAAATGTCAGCCTTCAATTTTCAAAGAACTCCAGCAAGAAAGTGATTAAGAAAGTGTTGGGGTTCAAGGAAATGGGCCAAAATACGGTACATCTTGATGAGTCTTTTGTTTTCGGAAGAAACAAAACAAAAAAAAATTTCCAAACCTAAAAGAGAAAATTCAAGCTCGAATTGAGGGTTGGAATAAAAGCCTTCTTTGAAAGACAGGAAAGGTAACTTTGATTAAATCGATCATCCAAACCTGCTTGGAAAAATGCAGATGGCGTGGTTAGTTGGTGGGTGAGTTTAGTGCGTGCTAAGTATTTATAAGGATGATCTTTCTTCAGTTATATTTGCAAAAAAGGTAACTCAATGGTTAGAGAGACAATTAAGGCCTGCTCCTGCTTTAAAATTGGAGAGGGATCTGCCACTGACTTTTGGTGGGATCTTTAGTGATGTGGCCATGTGGGTATCATAGTGCCATATTTTACTATTGGAGAAAAATATGATGATTTAAGCATGATGTCCAAGCAAAGATGATATCATTTTGTATGTTGGAATTACAGTTTTTTTAAACTTAGAATTTCGCATCATCTGGGAACTAAGAATTCCTAAAGTGTTTTTTTTGTGAAGGAAGGAGTTGATAGCACTCAATAGAGGAGGGTTTATGAGCTTAAGGAGGTTGGTACCAACTCTTGGAATTCTGATTTAATTAACAATATTAAATGCCAAGATAAATTAATTTGGGATGGAGAGACAAGAAAGGAGTTTTCTCTGTAACGAGCAGTTATTTTGTAAAGCTATCAATGAATTTGGGCGAAGTTATGGAAGGGTAAACTTCATGAAAGGCTAATTTTTTTTTATTTTTTATTTTGGGAGAATGCTAGCTGTTGTCATTGCTTGTAGAAGCACTATTTTTAATCGATTTGGAAAAGAAGAAACCTATTGTGTGGTTTGTGGAGACGAAATAGAGATGAATGGCCGGTGGATAACATTCAGGATTTGGTTCTTTTTTTTCTTTTTGTGTGGATCATGTGGAAGTGCCTTGGTGCAAAGAAGCTGAAAAAAAGTTTCTTTTTGTTTTTTTCTACTTGAATGTATTAGTGTTGGAAAAAAATTATTTTGAGTAAAAAAACTTGTTTGGAGACAGTGACAGGTTTTGAAGGGACGCTAGAGGACTTCCCTTGTGCAGAACTCTGCCTTCCAAACAGGCCTGGTGCCTTTCGGCTCATGAAGCCGAGATTAAAGCCATCAACTGGGATGCTGAAATTGCTGCGGGAAGACAGTGACGTAATCTGGATTGGACTTCGGATGCCGTTGAAATGGTTAAAGAAACTTTTTTTTTAATTCAAAAAATTGATGGTCTAAAATAGTAGGTGGGTTAAATTTAAACTTTATTAAAAAAAACAACTTGAATAATAGAATTTGTAATGTTATTAATAAATAAAGTAATATATCAGTAAATAAAATAATATTATTTATAAATTAAATTATAAATTTTTTAATAAAATAATATTGATATATTATTTAATTTGTATTTAATAATAATAATATTTTATTTATAAATAATATTATTTTATTTATAAACAATATTATCTTATTTATAAATAATAATTGTATTTAATTATACTATAAATGAACCCTTGAGAATGATGATCCCCTGGAGTAGCATACTAGGTATAGCATGTTGGACTTGAAACAAAGATTCAATGATTTTAGTTGCAATCTTTCTTGGAAATCCAAGGACTTCCAACAAAGTTGCTGATTATGTTGCCAAGAATTGCTTTTATTTCACGGTATTGTTTTGATTTCAATGAGCTCCGCTCTTTTAGATTTTATTTATTTGGATATTCTGGGTTGAACTCTTCTCTTTAAAGCCTTTTTGGGCTTTTTTTTTTTTTTTTTTGTGTTTTTTAGAAATATTTGTTCATTAAAAAAAACTTTATTTTTTATTCTGTTATTTTCTCTCAATAATTTAGAGTTATTTACCATTATTTCACCCAAAAGAAAAATTAGTTTTTTTACCAAAAAAAATAAAAAATAAAAAGGAGAGGAGCATTCAGGAGATATCTAAAATAAAGAAAATTAAACAGATAAAGTGACAAGTGCTGAGATGGGTCTTGACTCTTGAGCAATAAAGGCCGACAAATTGGGAAAGTGACCAGCATTCAGGGAAAAAAAGAAATTGCGACCTCTTTTACTTTCTTTGCGCAACACCAACACTTTGGTCTAGTGGATCCATTTATTTTATTTTATTTTTTTATGAATTCTAGTGGATCCATTTATTTTATTTGCCTACACTTTAAACTTGAAGTATGAATTCGAATTTGATATCCGAACTTACAATCCAGCTTGATACCCATAATCCTAGGTGCTAGAATTTGAATCGGTTTGAACAATCCAAATTTATATCCCTAAAACAATGATATTGAAAAATCTTTTTTTATCTTCCCCCTAAATATAATGGAAATAGTTTTTGATGAGTTGTCAATGTCAGTATAAACCAAAGATTTTAAAATTTTATTTACTAAAAAATACATCCAAAATTTATTATATAATTTCAAAATAAAAATTATGGTTAATTTGGAACTATTTGAACTTTAATATTTGATATCATTATCATCGTCTTATTGCTTGTCTGATAAAAAATTAATTTTATTGAAGGAGTTTCTAAGTAGCCTAACCCAGTCCAACTTGTAAAGAAGACCGGCTCATAAGCCCTCTCAAAAGGGTCCAACATAGTGAAGCCCAGCCTTGAGATATCCAAGATTTGTTGCTGATTGTTTTTGTATAAATGCTAGAATTATTGAAGCTTGGGTTGAAAACTTGAACTGCCTGCAGGCTTCAGCTTTAGGTGCGTGAAGATTTTAAAATAGCTTAAACAACACGAGGGATTCATTTCAACTTTCGAAACTGAGAAAGTCAGAAACTAACACTCTTTCTTCATTCTCTCAATCCCGCATTGTTTGGTGTGTTTTGGATTTTTATATCGAGTCTTTACCAACATCATGAACTTAGAATACGAAAAAGTTACCTCCACGCCGATTGTACGAATAACCAAAAACTACGCATCCCAAAACCGATCATATATATTAAGAAGTATATACGTACCACTTCTCTTAATTGCTCAACTCTAAATATATCATCTACAGACATATAATACACACACACACACAACACACACACCAGAAATTTAGCCTCCAGAGTCCATGCTATGCTATGATAGGTTCAAAAAAGTTTTTATTTTTTAATTTTTTTTAACTATATAAAGTTGTGATAAATTATAAGAAAATAATAGTTTAGGAGTAGAAATTTCTAATAAAAAATAAAATAAATAAATTTGTTGGAGTCCATTAAAGCATGGGCTCTCGAGCCTATGATAAAATTTATATATATATATATATATATATAGTCAGATTTTTATCAAATCAATCTTGTCAAATAGACATGATTCTTTTACTATGAATTTTTCTATTTTCAACTCTTAGATAGTTTTAAAAGCTAAAACAACCAATGTTGGGCACGTAATGGTACCTTTTAAATTTTATCATGAGACAAGAAATGCAGCCTCGTATCTAGTAGAGTCGAACAGGTGTAGACAAAGGAGTTAAAACATAAACCTGACTTGTCACTAGGAAGATGTCACTTTCAAGAGTTAAAATCCAAGACTCATGGAAGGATGGGGCTCGAACTTCTTCTTTAAGAGTGAGCAAACGAACTCAAAGAATCTCTCTTGTAGCACACTGTTGACGTGATCTAAGAGCTTATAATAGAAAACGTGATAATAAAACCATCATCTCGATTTAAACCTAACTATATATACATATATATATATATATATCATCAATGGTGCTCATGTAAAGATGTTTTCAATTTGAACTGAGAATAAATGAACCTAATTATATACAGAATTATTGGATTATATACATGTGATGTGATATTGTTGATGATTTTGAATCAACAATCAGTCATGAAGCGTTTATGAGCGTGTTACTTTCAAATTGTAAAAAATTTTAAAAAAATAATAATAAAAATAATGCGCGAATATGAAATTTAATAAACAATTGTACTTAGAAATAGAGAACTAATTTTCAATGAGTTCTTTTATTACTTTAACAATTAAAAAAACTTTACAAATAAAATTCGAGTAAAATAATGATGAAAAAACTATATAAAATTAAAGTTTAATAATTCTGAAAGCCTAAAAAATTATAGAAACTTGAGTGTTGATTTCTGTAAAGAGAATCTTGAGCAATTGAATGTTTGTGTGTGTAGAGAGAGACAAATCTGAATTATGATCCCTTTTATATAGCTTTTGATAATCTTGAATCCTAATAGAAATAAAACTTTTGTCATCTGCAATCTCATTTGAAATATAATTATTATTTGAAAAAAAATACACCAATAATAATAAATCGAGTTCAATTAGATTTCTACTCCCACTCAAATTCTTCCAACCATAGTCGTCGTTTCAATATTTACCAGAATCAACATAACTCGTCGTTCTAACAAATCTTGAATCAATATTTTCAGAACAACAAAAAACCGTTGTTCCTAAACTCAAACTGGCCCAACGAACAACATTATTCCTTGTATATATAGGATCAACAAAAATCTTTCTTCCAAAACTTCATTTTTGAGATCAACAAAAACTATTGTTCCTACATTCATTTGTCCCAACGAAAATAATTATTCTATCTGTTAGGCTTTAACATTTTTATCACAAAGCCAATAATTTTTCATAGATCAAATTTATATATAATATAAGAGTTTTAAATTATCAAACTCATTTAACTTCAATTAAAAATGTTAAAAATATTAACCGGACGTACACATGATATATATGAGTCTGAGCATTTCAGGGTATATGTTTCTTTAAGCAATTTTAAGCTTTTTCATCCGTATATAGTTATAATTGGCTTAAATTATATAGTAACCTCATATTCTTGAGACATCCACCAAATGTTTGTAGTACAGCTTCTCTGATCTGTATCTGTATCTGGCTTCTGATTCTGCTTTAGCTAGTTATGGGTTTATTTATTTGAAAATGCAAGTCGTGGAATGTGAAGGACCACCACAAGCCCTGCTTCTGTTTTGAACAGAGAATCGGCAATCCATTTTGGAGTTGTGGTCCCTCCTCAGTCCTCACCTTCCCTTTTGCATTATAAAGCCAATCTTTATTTTCATTAGATTAAGATTAATCAAATTTTACTAAGCGGACAAGAATCTGAGCTAAATGTGGGGTTCTAAAAGAAGCTTTTGGATTTGGAGAGGTGTTAGAGTAGCTTTTAGAGCTGTTGACAACGTAATTAAGTTAACGAAAATCTAGGTTCTAGACAACATCATACCACCAATATCTAGGAAACCAGGAAAATTTTGTCTTAACACGGTCTCATTATTCTATATAGTTTTATAGTTACTAGATCTTAACGTTTTGCTGTTTTGATTACGTGATCCTTCATCGTATATAGCTTTTGGGAGAGAAGAAGAAAAAAAAAGGAAAAAAAAAAAAAAGAAGGTAAACTGAAAGAAAGGGGTGGGGGATATAAAAGGCCTCGCTTTCTTTACAAAATGATAAAAGTTAATCCAAAACAGATCAATTTTTAGCAAGGACCACTTGCTTTCCACTTCTAGGAAGCATCAGAAAAGAATTTTATCCACATAAGGAAAAAAAATAATTAAACGAAGTGAAATTAAATTCACAACTTTCAAGTATATATCTAATATCCTCGTTCTTGTTGGCTGTTAAACAGCAAGTAGGACCTGCGCAGAAGAAAATCACAGAGCAAAGATATATATATATATATATATATATATATATATATGTATGTATGTAGCAGCAACCACTCATACGGCAAGATGGAAACAGAGGAGAGAAAAGTTTTTGTTTTTGTTTCTATCCTTCTACTTTTTTTCAAAATCTCTTTGTTTTTCTTACAAAACCCACCGAATGGGTTTCTTTTTTACAGAAGCCAAAATACAAAATACAAATAGATATTTCTAGATCTTTAATCATAGCATTCTACTTGTTAAAACATAATCATAAAATGTTAACTCTAGTTGAACTAAAACCCATGGTTAAGTTTACTTATTTTTACTACCACATGCACATTAATTTTTAAAACTTCTATATTATTTAACAGAAAAAAAAAAAGGAAAATCAGTAAATAAAGTTAATTGAGTTGCTTTCACTTTCATATCCATAAAAAATCGTGAATTAAGAATTGTTGAAGTAAGCTAGAAGAGAATAAAGCATAGATGGAGGAGCAATTCAAAATGATTTAAAAAAAATATATATGCGCCGGCTGCTAGCTAGGTGTCACTACAAGACTCTGCTACTCCACTCCACTTACTTTTCCCCCATTAAAATTTTCTGAATGCAGTCCGGCCTCAACGTACCCTAACCAAATCCGCAACCCTAACCCTTCAACCTTGATTTCTTTGACTCATCGATGGATTCCCTGAAGAAAAACAAGAAGGAAAAGACCCCCACTCCTGCTAATACACTGCATATTTCTGACACGTGTACTAGCTCGTTCTGTTTCTTCTGTTCCATGAAAGAGCCAGATTCGCTTCGAAAGCGAGCTGGAATAGCAAATTGCTTCAAGCAAATGCCACTCAGAGACGACCACGAACATGTTCTGGTGCTGAGTGGTCTCTGGCACATTGCCATGACTCATCCCGACGACCCAGAGTTCCCGACGCTTGGCGTTTTTGAGTGCATGGCAAGCTTAATCACCAAAGCCATCCACCGCCCAGACTGGCTCCGAAGGGACCAGAACATCTACATCCCTTACTACGCTGCTCACGTCATCGGTTCTTACACCATCAACAGGGCTGACTTTGCCCAGAAAGCCGTCAAAGCCGGCGTTATTCCACCGCTGATGGAGCTTCTCAGAGGAAATAGCAAGCTGATCGGCTGGGTCGAACAGAGGGTCGCAGTGCGAGCGCTCGGCCACTTAGCGAGCTACGAAACAACCTTCGAAGCCTTAGCCCAGCACGAGCACGAGCTGGTTAGATTAGCCATGAAACTAGCTTCCACGTGTATCGATGCGGTGTACAGTGACTTTGTAGGAATTAAAGATAGGGAAAAGAGACCCAAATACCAATCCAATTTGCTCACCAGAGGCGTTGGAGAATTGGAATTGGAGAACTGCAAAGCCGAAGAGTGGACTGGTCAACTGCAGTGCTGGTCTCTCTACCTCTTGAACTGTTTTGCTTGCAAAGAGAGGTCTTTGAATCTGATTTGCACGCAGGAGTTTTTGAAAGACTTGTGCGGGATGTGGGGTGGACTGGTCAACGACTCTTCGCCTGCCGGTGTTGGACTCATAAGAATTCTGTGTTACAGTAAATACGGAAGGAAAAACGTTGCTGAATCCAAAGAGGTCATAGACAGCCTTTGCAATCTCTCGAGATCTTCGGACGATTGGCAGTATATGGGCATCGATTGTCTGCTTCTACTCCTCAAAGACCCAGATACGAGGTACAAAGTTATTGAAATTGCTGTCTTTTTTCTAGTTGATCTAGTCGAGCTTGGAGACCTCGGAGATAGATCGAACTTAGGCGAAACGATCGCAAAGGAACTCCTTTTATATCATAAGCAAAACAGGCATTCGAAGTGTATTAACAGTAGCAAAGTTAGGAAAGTGTTGGAAGATTTATGGGATTTGAAAGTTGAAAGAAGGAAGAGAGAGAGGGTACTGTCCGAAGAAGTGCTGGAAGAGAAAAGGGCTGTGATTGGTTTGATAAAGCAACAAGCGAACCGAAAGTTTTGGTCAGGAGAAATCGAAGAAGCTATGAGGAAATACTCCGAAGCACTGTCTCTGTGCCCTTTGAGGTTTAGAAAAGAGAGAATGGTGCTTTACAGTAACAGAGCTCAGTGTCGATTGCTGCTTAAAGATCCAGACTCTGCGATTAGCGATTCCACGCGAGCTCTTTGCCTTTCGAGTCCAGCGAATTCCCATTCGAGAAGCCTTTGGAGAAGATCGCAGGCTTATGACATGAAAGGGTTGGCCAAAGAGAGTTTGATGGACTGCATAATGTTCATCAATAGATGCATTAATGCTTCTGAGAGTGTTAAGATTCCATATTATGCAGCACGTATGATCAGCAAACAGATCGACGCCACGTGGCTCTTTGCAGCCGCCCGGTCAAAGAGGACGAGAAGCAGCTGTCAAGTCAAAGTACTGCAGGAAGAATCATGCGGCCGTGGCAATCACGGAAATATGATGGACAGCAAAGGTAAAAATTAAAATCCATCGCTGAATTATTTTGAAATTCAAATTGGATAATTTTTTTAATTACTCCTTTTCTTTTCTTCTACCTGGCGTGCCTAAGTTTATGTAACTTTTTGATTTCAAGTAAAAAAGAAGAAGAAAAAGTTTATGCCTTTTTGAAGGGTGTTATCTTGTGAAAGTGTAAATCACTTTTGGGTGTAAACCTTTTTCAGGTCTGTCTACCATCAAAGAAGAAGGTTTGGTTGAAAAGGAAGGAAATAGGAGAAAACTGGAAAGAGGAAGAAGGATATCAAAGGGAGCTGGGATGGCTCCATCAATAAATCTAATAGGGTTACCACACGTTAGGGCTGATATACCTTGTGGTGGATCTGAATATTATATGATGGGCAAAGCTGATCATTAGATGCTAATTATGAACTATTTTATGAGTTAAAAACTATAAAATCATTGCATGCTTTGTTTCCTTAATTTACTATAAGGTTCATTGTCAGGGCAATTTTTTTATTTTTTTTATGCAGGATTTGATCGATCGGTATTTTATTACATTTATATAAATGTGAATATGCAAACATGGAAAGGAGGAGTGGACCACATTAGCATAAATACATAACCAACTTTAACTTATGATTAATCTATATATGTGTGTACAGTGTACTGTAAAATTAATAGTTCCTATAATAAAATTTATAAATGGAGAGAAAAGGAAAATATAGACAAAGATGATTTCTTTTTTTTCAATTCCCTTTACCTTTTGGATCTTGAATCTTTCTATTGAAAAGTCTTTTCTATTGTTTGACATTGAAGTTCTAAGATGCATAATTTAATGATTGTCAGCATGCAGGAGCTAGCTTCGTGGATAATAATTCCTCAATTCTAAAGTCTCTAAGTTCTTAAGCTGAACAAATTAAAACCAAAGGTAATTATTAATTGATTGAAAAATCTTTCATGAGAAAAGAGTATGGTTTAATGGACAGATGACATTATCATCTCATTTTTAGTTTCAGTTTTTTACTCATGCATGCATGCTTTGATCGATCGATAACCATACACATTTTCTAATAATTGGTAGACGAGGCAATGCGATATTAATTAGTCTAATTCAGTTTTCAAAGTATGAATTTAACAATTTGTACGTAAGAAATTTTAAGAAAACCTAAAATAATATGCTCTGGGTTTCGTTTATATATTGTTTCTTTCGTTTACATAGTACGTATAGCACTATATACAGCTCCTGATATTCTATCCCTTAAACCAATAAGCCACTTAAATTATGTCCGTTAATTTAAAAGGGTTAAGTCTTATATGTTTAATGTGTTAACGTGCTTATCATCATCTACTATACTTTTCTTAATTAACTTGGCAATAGTTAAATTTATTGGGTGACTTCGATCCAAAATCTCACATATATAGAGTAGGGTGGACATTGCAAGTTGCAACTAAGCTGATCCAAGAAAAAAGAAAAAAAAAAACAAACAAAAACAAAAACAAACAAACAAACAAATTAAGAATCTGTATTCATGGACACAGTCAATAGTTTAAATTAAGTGCTCTAATATATTCATTTGATAATGCACACTTTATTACTTTACTGTTAGAATACCCTCCGTGAAAAATAAGATCCGAGTAAACTTTTAAACAAACCCCCATTCTATTAAATTTTAAGCAAATTACTGTACTGGGGGCTTTGCTAGGTTAGGTCATATAAAGCAGAGACATAATTTTCCAACATCCTATAGTTTCTTTTTAAGATAGGCCCTAGCTCTACATTTTTGACTTTTGAAAGTACTTGAAATTTTGCAATCGAAAACAGACAACCAGCCCAAGTCAGACATTTTATTCCCTTTGGATGGTAAAGAATAATTGTGATCGAATAATAGGACTCCGGCAATATGATTATAAGGAGCTCGAAGATCTGTAAAACTTTTACCCACTTAAACTTTGTATGGCTTATAAACAACATGGTTGGTTTAGCATTGAACGAGTGAAAATTATTGGTTGTCACTTGATTATCATACAAGAAAAACTCTGCAACTTGTGATAGGAAAAAAATCATCCAAATGCTTTTCAGTTCACTCTTTTATTTTCAACAATTAATAGCCTAAAAACGACAAACCCACCACAAACACTTTTCCATTACCAGCAACATCATCATGATGGAAATTAAACACCCAGAATGTGGTTTTAGTTAGGCACAATCTTGAAAGCTTTAAACTTGTCAATCCAAGATATGAAAGAATTCCTGGAGTTTCTAAACCCCATGAAACCATGTTCCTTGCTCTTGTTCATGCTATCCAACAGAGCTTCCTCCCCCAATACCAAATCAGCAAACCACCAAACTCCCAGTTCCTCTAATTTCGTAGGCTCAAGCTGGTTCTCCCTCACAATCTCCGCCCACACATTCTCTTTTCTCTTGGCCCACTCCACCAAACTCAAACTCTCACCCTCCTCGATCCCACAATTCTCAATCCCAAACTGCTCAGCCAACACCTTCCACAGATGCTTCCACTTGAAAACATCCCCATTGTTGCAGTTAAATGCTTCGTTCCGAGCATACGGGTCCACCGCCGCCCAAATCTGTTGCTCCGCCACCAGATCCGCATCGGAAGCCACAGAGTAAGAATCCCAAGCGGCTCTTTTCCCTGGGAATTTCAACGGAACACCCTCGTGCTTGCAAACCGCGGCGTACACACAGAGAGTGCCGATTATGTTCATCAAGCTAAAAGGGGAAAATCCGAATATCATGTTGGGCCGATGAACGGACCAAGTCAAATTCTCTTTGTCCTCTGTCTCTTCGTACAGCACGTCTTCCAGAGTGTAGTAGAAATTCGGGGCGCTCAATCGGGGCATATCCTCCGTGAAAGGCGGATCGTGGTGCTCCAGCTTGCCGCGGGTTTCGAACGGCCCGATGTAGTGTTTGGTCCCGGTCTGGAGGCAGATATGGCGGAGCTTCGGCGCGTTTGGGATCACGGCGCGTAGGACGTTGCGAAACATCGTGCCGTTGACCTCGCAGTTCTCGTCTTCGGTGGATCGGTTTGACCACGTGACGTAGAAGAGGTGGGTCACATCGGTCAGTTGGGAAAGCTTCTCGTTGATGTCGTCGGCATCGGCGATGTCGCATTGAATGTATTCGACGGGGTGGTCGGCGTTCCAGTCGGGTCGGGGACGTCGCGCCACGCCGTAAACTTTCCAGGGACCGCCGGGTGTGTCGGAGAGAGGGAGGATTTCGGCGAGGCTATTTCCGACTATGCCCGTCACGCCGATCACCAATCCCACGCTCTGGTAGCTTATGAGGGTTTCAACTTCCTCAAGCTTTTTCTGCAAAAAAATAAAATAAATAACAGATTAAGATGTTAATCGATATGAAATAGAAACGCTGATTGAGAGAGATATTGGAATTCATTCTTGCTTTAGCAGCGCCAATTGCTCCGGACCACCACCAGCTCATTTTCAGTTTACAAGAAACAAAGTAAAACAGAGAGAACTTCTGGAGGGATGCTTAGCTTTTTTTTTTAATTTTTTTCTTTCTTGTTTTGGAATTCAAATAGCTATTTTTCTTAAATTTAAAGATTTAGATTTTTTGGTAAAAATATAAAGAGAGAGATTGGCATAACATAAAATTTATGTTGGAGCTATTCGAGTTTTTCCTCAACTACGTGCGTTTTCTATTCACCAAAAAAAATAAAATAACTACGTGCGTTTTCAATTGTATTATAATTATTTACTTAATTTCTTATTTTTAAATTGTAGATGTAGTGGAGCGTTTTCAATGGAACACCATTGCAGTACGTTGTAAAATGTTACTGAGTGAATTGCTTTCCCAATTCGTGCGAAAGGACAATTGTAAGTGCTATAATTGGAGTCTGGAGCGGTAATACTTATGGTTCACCTTTTAAAAATTAAAAATGTTATTTGTTATTATGATTATAAGAATCTACATTATATATAATATTTTAACTAATTATTTTTAAAAAATATAAGGAAAAGAGATAAACAATAAGACACATATTAATAAACAAAAAATCCAATTTTACCATGAGTTGATTGTAAGTGGCCAATATTTCCAGAACTCAAATAAATCTTTGAGAAAATTACATGTGGGATATCCAATTTATATCATGTGTTACATTTAAGTATTAGATTTTTTTTTTCATTATAAATGAGTATTTGAACTCACAATTTTCAACTACGTTGATATTTTTCATCATTTCGGTCTAATTTTGTCCATTAAAATAACGTGCAAACCGTGTGGAAATGAAACCCAAGGACACTCGGCGTCTTTTCCTCTCCCTATTCGTCCATTTTCTTCTTCTATTCTTTTAAGCTTGTGCCAATTAAAAATGAAAGTATTAAGGCCAAACAATTCTCATTTTTCTTCTTCATGGGTCAACCACAATCTGTGAAAAATCAAGTGGAAAAAGCTGTTAACATGTAATGGAAGCCATGGAATGTGGAAATCAGATGAGACAACCAATAATGTGCTACTGTAAGAGGCCAAGCATTCAAAAAACATCTTGGACTGATAGCAATCCAGAAAGTAAGTTCAAGAGATGTGAAAAGTATATTGTAAGTGTTTTTATTTTTAGTAATGCAAGTGATTTGATTTGGGTATTGAGAAGAAATTTGTTTGATTGGGCATATGTGCCACATTGAATTGAACTTGTTTTTTTTTTTAAATATTTCTTTAATGTTTATGAAAAATGGTGTTGTCATTTGATTTGAAAATGGTTTAGATGAGTTTACATGAGTTTTGTTCATATTTTTTGTTTGTTTGTGTTGTTGCCGCCATTGAAGTAGTTGTGCAACTTAGTTAAAATATATGGTAATTTTTTTTATTGGTGCAAGATAAACATAATCGTGGCTGTGGCTTTTTTGAATGTTGCGATCCTCCAATGTGTCTACGTTCAAGACAAATCATACTAATGTTGTTATGAAGAATATCAAATTTGGAAAGAAGCAATTGCTGTCTTTAAACAATAATAGTTTTATAATTTATAAGTTTACTAATGTGTGTATTTATATGGCACCTTTATAAAGCATGAAATTAGTGTCATTGTATTTGTTATTATTACATTAGATATTCAGGTTGTATAGGAGTGATTTTGAGTTGGACTGAACAAGAAATGTAACATTTGATTATAAATGACATATGCAAATATCCCTGGCTTGGTGTTTAAATCGCTTGAGTTTTTGTTGTTTGTTGTTTAAATTGCTTGACCTGATGTTGCCTTGATAGTTTATAGTACAATTGGAATAATTAAATAATAACTGAATTATTAGTGTTTGAATGGAAGAAGTAAATACCAAGACTAAATCAAAGTAAACTTCATTAAGTACTGAAATTGTGAATGATACATAGTCAAACTGATATATATCCTTTTGGTGAAACTATTCAAAAAATAAGTACCTTGCATCCTTTTGGTGCAACATCTTTAAAAAAATAAGTCACATAGTCAATCTGTTAGCCACATCCATGCTAACAGAATTCTAAACAAATGTACAACTATACAGAACACCAAAATCAACACCTATGCTAACAGAATTCAAGAAATGTACATAGTGAACATAACACCAAACGGGTATCATCAAGCTTGGTGGATATGAACTGCACTTGTTGCCTTTTTTGGTATTCCTCTCTTCTTCTTTGGCTTTGGTTGTGGCTGTGGCTGTGGATCTGTTTGTTGAACTTGCTCATAGAAAGAAAAAAGAAAAAAGAAAATTCCTTATAAGCTCACTATTCAATGGCATTAATTCCTCTAATTAAAATCCTTTGTTAATTTCTCTATTTTAATTCATCAAAGATTAAAATAGACCTAAGAAAAATGAAATTACTATTTCCTAAAATAAATACATCATTAAAATCCTTTGTTATAAAATGCAAAATGGAAGAAAGACAAAATAAAATTAATGAGACCTGTGGTAATTGCCCTTTTGCTACCCTGCAAAGTCTTGCATTGTGGGTAGGGTCTCCACATTTGCTGCAAGTCATCTTCAGGCCTGTTCTCCTCAGTTTGGTTCCACTTGGTCCAACTGTATCGCTGTCTTTTCTTCTCAACTTCTTGGGTCTCCTTGGCTGTTTATGGTATTTGGGTGGATACAAAAGGGCATACGTTGGTTGTGGCCATAGCTCTGCCCTATTAATTGGTCCCACCACAGGGTTATAAGACTTCAAGAAGCACTCCCTTTTGTACCAAGAACTCATGAAAGTAATCGGGTCCATGTGCCTCTGAAGGATGGCAGAAAATGCATGTGAGCAGGGAATGCTAGTCAAGTCTCATTCCCTGCAACTACATGTCCCCTAGTTGATGTCCATAACATACTGAGACCCATATGCCACCCTGACCTGGAAAAGTAACTCTCATGCCCAGTCACATATGCAATATCTAGACTCATACTTTAACTTCTCTAATTTTTTAGAAACCTTGGGTCTGAGCTCCCCATTCCACCTCTCAATTGATTTATTCCTATTAGCCATCCTTTTCATGAGGTAAATCTGAATTCCTTTCAACAATGTTATTATTGCCTTACCTCTTACTGGCAACAATGCACTATTCCATAACTCACAGCAATTGTTTAGAATAATATCACATTTGGGCATAGTGCTCAAATGTAATCGGCTCCAATAGGTAGGAGGGTGCTCATTAAGCCATTCAAATGCCTTCGGAGACAAGCACTTAATCTTCTCCATCTCACCCATAAACCTAAGCACTGTTCTAGCCCTAGCAGCAGCCCATAGGCCTTGCCTAAGTGCAGGACCTTTGAATTATGTCTTTGCATAATTTTTGTAAAAATGTTGCACACAATGCATCTGCTCTGCATTTGAAACCAACTCATCTAAACCATTAAATAAACTCTTTTATTTGTCTGACATGAAAGTCCATGCAGGACTGTTCACAATGCCTAAGTTTTGTATAAGGAATTCCAAAAGCCACAGCCAAGTATCCTTATTCTCTACCTCTGTCAATGCATATGCAATTGGATATATTGAGTTGTCGACATCTATCCCAACAACAATTAGTAATTGCCCTTGATGGTGACCTTTAATGTGACAACCATCAAGGCCAATTATTGGCCTGCACCCTTCAACAAAACCTTGCATCAAAGTTTTAAGACAAACATATATCCTCTTGAACAATGAAATATCACCTTGCAGCTCACTTTCCACCCACACAAAATTGCCATGATTACTTCTCTTAAGTTTCTCATAGTATGCCCACACCTGCTCATACTGAAATCCCACAAAACCTTCAATAATTTTCAGAGCTTTATTCCTTGCCCTGTAGAATCTTGGCCTACTCACTTTATAAAAGTAATCTACCTTGACCGTTTCAAAAAATGCAATGTACTTCAATTTAGGTTCCTGCCCAAACCTTTCAACATAGTTCTCAGTCAGCCACTTACTTGTCACTCTCAGGTAATCAAATACCTTTCCATAATAGGTATGGATGTCAACCAATGTCTTTATCTTAAAGCTTGTGTCATCTGGCTAAACAGAAGCAAAGAACAACCGCTCACAGTCCCTACCTCCATCATCTTTACCATGGCATCTGGCTCTAACCCTCTTTTTGTGATTGCTAATGTATTTGATAACCCTTTGTTGCTTTATCACATAAGTAACTATAGCTTTCCTAACAACGTCAATATTAACAAACACCATTCCTAATCTAAAATGAGGGTTTGCCAAATCAGTTGCTACATTAAATTCATATGCACGTCTACATTTAACCCTGCTATCATCATCATCATTGTTTGTACTCGTCCAATCTTGTAATACCCCATCCACCAAATCAGGTTCATTTTCCCCTATATCATCTTCTTTATATTCTCCCCATGGTTGCTGATTATTCAGCCCATTCCATTCCACATTAATATGAACATTCTTATTAAAAGCAATGTCATCATCATCTTGATCATAATCAGATTGACAAAATTCAGAGTCTTGACTATCATCACTTATTGTTTCTGCATTTGAAGATGGGGTGAAGGTTGAGATGGGTAATAGGTCTGGGTCTGTAATGGGCCAAGGATGTGGGCCTAGGATGGGTGTTGGAGTTAGGCTAAGGTGTGGGCTTGAGGCTGGGATGTGGCATTGGGGTGAGGCTGAGAGGTGGGCTTGAGGTTAGGGTGAGGCTGGGGGCTGAGATGGGCTAAGGGTGTGGTGTTGGGGTGAAGCTGGGGTGTGGACTTGAAGCTGGGGACTAAAATGGGCTAGGGGTGTGGTGTTGAGGTGAGGCTGGGATGTGAGATGGGCCAGAAGTGTGGTGTTGGGGTGAGGCTGAGGGGGTGTGTGTTGGACATGGGATTCCCCTTCAAATTGGGTCAACAATAGGGGCTAAGAGGCAATATGAGGCTGGGGTGTGGGCTTGGGTTTTTTTGGGTTGGGTTTTTTGCCTATGGGATGGGCTTGAAGTGTTGCTTTGGTTTCTTTGGGCCTTTCTTTTCACTGGATGTGAAGATTGTGGTGGTGGTGGTATAATGACTAAAGGCTCTGGAGGGGTAAACTTTGTAATATAGAGCTTGGCAATGTTGTTTGGCTGAAAGTTAGTACTCATCCTCATAACATCTTCATCCCTATAGATGTACATCAATCCATCATCTACTAAACCCTTTCGAGGAATCCTATAAAAACTATTAGTGTTTTCTCTATACCCTAACTCCATGCCTATTTTTTGCAAAGCATAATACCCCATTTTATATGGGTCACAGTGGTCTACATAGTCTACCATACTCCACTTGTAAACATTCTTACCACATACTTTCTCAAAATATCTATGATGATGCACTTTATGGTAAACAACCTAGAACCATGTGCTACAAATGATATTCAAACAGTGCCTTAATTTCAAACCATGTTAACTTCACTAACAAACAACCATGTCAACTTTAGTTAAACACAATAAGTCAACATGCAACAAAGAAACAACATTAATCACCAATTTAAAAAAAAAAAAAAAAAACAATACTTTACTTTCAAAATTTCAGTACCACCAATTTTAAATACTTTTTTTTATCATCACTATCTCTAAAATATACTTTAATATTTAGCATTACCTATATAATATACACTCAATGTGTTTTAATACAACAACCATCGAGCAGGGACTACAGACAACCAAAACATCACCAATCTCAATAACATCAATGCACATTGACATACATCAAACCTGTTTTCTAACCCAACCCCACACGGATACAAATTATACACACAAACCATGTTCAGCAAAATTGAAAGCAAATACTGCAGTTTTTTTAGACTCACGACATCATTCATTTCGTAAAACAACCATTATAAAGTTCTTACATAAGAACAACAAATTTATTTACAAACCCAATCATTTAACGAAGTACAAACCCAAAAAGTTTTCCTCTTTACAAACAAGAAAGTAAACATAACCTACATTAAAGTAAACATAAATGAAGTAAGAGCACTTACGGTAACTTGGCCCATCATCATCCTCCAAATTTATAAAATTTGCTGACGACATTTTTAGATTTTCGTCTCCTATCACTTTGCCGACCAACCGATGAGAGGAATAAAAACCCTAATTCAGAAGATCAAGTTTTGAGAGATTTTAGAAGGAGTATGATTCAATTTAGATTTTTGAACGGACATTAGGGCAAAAATTCAAGCACAAATTAGGAAAAAATTGTGAGAACTCCCTAGACGAATTTTGCCTTAATTTTTATTTTATTTTTGCGAAGGGGCTTGACTGTCGAAAGAGGGACGAATAGGGAGAGGAAAAAATACCGAGTGCCCTTGGATTTCCTCCCCATGCAGTTTTCACGTGATTTTAACGGATAAAATTAGACGGAAATGATGAAAAGTATCTACGTGGTTGAAAATTATAAGTTCATATACTCATTTGCAAAAGAAAAAAAATTCAGATACATAAATGTAATACCCAATATAATTTAAATATTCCACTTGTAATTTTCTTTAAATCTTTATATTAGTAAATACTTATACGATTCCAACTCAGCTCAGTTCAGCCCATGTAATTTTCCATATTTTATAAAAAATTCGTGCCAATCTCCTTGTAACTGTATACAATTATTTCCAATATAAAATTTCTGAGCCAATTCTGTAGGTGAAATCAAATCATTGCTCATAATGGACAAACCAATACATCTAATCTAAGCTGGCAACTTTTTATTTTTTATTTTTTAATTAATTTGGATCGTCAGGTTGAAGTCCCCGTGGAGGAGTATACACTGTATACAGACTTTAAACGGACATCCAAGAATGGGTCCGGTTCAGCTCACGGATGGGGTTCTTTCAACCCAGGGCTAAACGGGCTCAATGAATCAGGCTCATTGATTCTAAATGGGCCTCAACAAAAAAAGTAAAGCTAAGTTTTGATCTCTCTGACACAGTGACGCTGTGAGCAAAAAGATAACATGAACCGCAGTAGCCAGTAGGTATTTTCATGAAGAAATTCCAATTCGTTTTTTGTTAAGAAGTACCAGATATAGCGGTAAAAGTATTTTGATTCAGAATAGGGTCTCCACTGTGATTCATTTTATTGTACGTTTGTTTGGTTGGGTTAATTGATTTATTTATAAACTCGGGCGAAAATGGTGCTTACAGCTTTCGATGGAGCTGGTGTCGGATTTGGTACGGATATATGTTTCTCATTCTTATTTCCCACTTTGAAGCAATTGATATATTGTGATTTTGCTAAAAAAAAAATTCCCCGTAGGTTTCGGTGTTGGTTGCGGTTTTGGCGTAGGATGGGGCTTCGGAGGTCTGTGCTTGTTCCTCTTAATTTTTAATATGGGAAATAATGTGAAATCACGTTCATGTCTGAGCTCCTTCTGATTGATTTTGACGTTCAATTTATACTTAATTATACATTTAATTTCCGAATAAGTAAAAATTTTGTCTAAAATTTAGTTCCAAGCTTCCACCGAAAACATTTCTATATCTCATAATTGGTGGATTAACCCGAGATTTCTCCAAAATTGTGAGCTCGATGAATTAACTAGGTAAAATCCAGCAATAAATCTGTGCAGGCGCAGTGGTAATCTAGGAATTGAAAGTGGAAGTGGTTACGGGCGGCTTGGCTTATCGCTGTGATGTTTGAGAAATATAAAAACGGACTAAGACACTGTTTCTATGTTACTATTTTCAGTCGTTTGTGAGTAATTTTACATGAAGCCTGAAATCAAAAGCATTTGTTTAAGGTTGCAATTTCATTTACTATCATTTGGGCAGAAGAAGAATATGGCGTATCTATTTTTGATAAATTCACTCGTTATGAGAATGCCTTATTGCCTATTGGTCTCTACTTGTGTGTCATGCTGTCCTTCATTAGTCTTTAGCTTCATTACTATTAGTGAAGGAGAATATTTATTTTCTTGACTCCATTGGTCTGTTTGGATCGAGTATCCTAGTCTTCCTGTGGTCGTGGATGTGTATGTGGTGATGCATCTTAGTTTAAGTCTTGACTCAATGATATTTGTACTATATCAGTTTATGAAAGACAGAACAAATTTTCTGTTGTGTGGTCTATCTTACACAGAATATATTACAGAGAGGTGCATGTGTAACCTAAATAAAATCCGTTTGTGATTAGAGACAACAGTGTGCTTGTGCCATGAATTAACTGAAAACTAAGGATTGGTGCTACTTCATGATTCAGAATTGGCATTGTGACAGTGTGTGTCTCTCAGTTAAAGGAAACTTAAACCATCTAAGAGGGTTGTTGAGAATTCAAAAGTCCAGATTTGAAAACTTAGCTGCATGTAGATTGGTGAATATGATAGCTGATAGCTCATTGAACAACACTGGTCATGTATCTTTGTGTGCCAGTTACTGGTTGGAACTTCAATCTAAGCATCTTTTATAGGAACTGGGTTTAATAGGCAGCCATTTGGTGTCTGGTTTGGCCATATCTTTTTGCATTTTTTGGAATTAAAATGGGTTAACTTTTGTCCTCCACCCACAAAATTAATACCCCATGGTTTTTGGTTTCCCTTTACCAATTAAGTTGCACAAAGTATGAGCTTTTGTTTTAACTTCTATTGCATCTCTGCATCGTTTTTGCATTTACATTATTTTTACATTGTGTTCACAAAATAAGTATTTAAACTCTTTTCCACCCCCTTTTTCTGAGAACTATTAAACTGAGTTTTTCTGAACTAGCGAGATCCCTTTAAGCATCAATTGGCTTTGAGACATTCTAATTTTATTCTGGATCAGCTATGAATTTTATTTATCTTGTTTTCATGTGTTATTCTTCCTGGTGTGAAATAACTAATGCATAGAAACTTCCTTTTTTCCATCGGTTCCTAACCAGCTCATTGTAAATTTATGATGTTTGTCTGATGCAGGTGCACCTTTGAGTATCTTGGGTCTTGGTGTTGGTATAAACAACTCTTTCATGTTCTATGTTGCTTCTGTACAATCTATGCAAGCAACAAATCTTTCGCTTTCTTTTGTCAGTCATTGGCTTTTTTTTTTTTTTTTTTTTTTTATGAAGGTGGAGGCTGTGGGGTTGGACTCGGCCTTGGGTGGGGCTTCGGCACTGCATTTGGGAGTCAGTATCGTTCATCTAGGATCACATTCCAAGGTATAGAGTTTGGCAAGAAAAAGCATGATGATGGTCGAAAGATGAGTGGTCTGCAAAAGAACACACAGGAAGTTCATGCATCCCAATAGTTTTCCATTTCTGTTTCTCTTTTGATGCAGTGAATGAATACAAAACCTCAGCCTAGCTAACGGCAATGTTAGGGTCAAAAATTTGACTGTGCGAGTTGAAAGATAGGTGAATGTGCGCATATGCATTTTGGAATGGAATCAAATTGTCAGGGTAGGAAGAATATTTGAAACTTGTTTGCTATCCACTAAAATTAAAGTTTTGGAGGATAAAGAAAGCATTAAGCTTTTTTTTGTTTTTGTTTTGGTAAATAAGAAAGCATTAAGCTTGGTTGTGTCTTTTATGTACTTTGTTATTTTGACTTCTAAAGAAATCCAAATAATGTCTAACCATAAGTGAAACAAACGGCATTGCCACCTGGCATTTTTATTATGAATTATTTCGTTTCATTTGTATTTCCTTCCAATTTGATTAGTTTTCATCATTTTTTATTTTTGTTTTTAATTCTGCACTTTAGTACATTTTAAATCAAATTTGTTCACATCAAAATTTTTATAATTAATTTGTGCAATCGATATTTTATAATTTTAAAATAGTTGTATTTTTGTCTAATTTAGTTAAAATTAATAAATTTTGTCAATTTAGAAGTTACGTGATAAGTTATTTTCATCATTGGTTTCTTCATTTGTAATTGTACCAAAACTAAAAAAAAATTAAAAATTGAAAAAAAAAAGTCATAAATGAATTTTAATTTTTTTTCTTCATATTTTTTAATTTTTATACAATAAAAAATAAAAAAATTAATTTTAAGAGTTACATGCTTCTAACTCAATGAAATTTATCAATTTTAATTAAATTAGATAAAATATGTAATTTTTTTCAAATCAAAATATATTAATTGCATAAATTAATTACAGAAATTGAATAAATTCAATTTTAAAAACTACTAAAAAAATATTTAGATTTTTTTTTTTTATGATACTTTTGTAGCGACCATTATGAAACCACATAGCAGCACACAAGAGCTTTCCGTGTTCATCCTTTGTGTGGAGATGTGCGATTACATTATTGTTAACGAAGTAATACTACATGTTTTGTATAATCTAGCGAAAGTTAGCCAAAGCTGATTTTTAAAAGTAATTTTGTGAATGAAATTTGCTTTAAACACACAAAAAGCCTCAAACAAGAGAATTATTGATTCCAACCCGCACCTCGCATACAATCTGACGAGAGCACCAAGAGTCCTTTTAAAAGATGTTTTTTTTTTTTTTGAATAAAAAAATATACCTTAATAGTATGCATTAGATCATAAATTATACATTGTGCAGGAAACCATCTAAAGTAATAATGGAACATATTAAAACTTTAACTTCAATTCATGAATTTGTAGGTGTGAAAGTTGAACTAATGTTTTATTGCTAAGTGCACTTGAGGGTGTAGCTTAGTGGTAGGAACTAGCTAGTTTTCACACATGCAAGTAAATTCAAATCTTGATAGTCCTATTTGGACTCAAATGTTCATTTCCGCTATTACCGTAAGAAGATGAATGAGTTACCAGTGACATGAGCTCACAGTATGGATTCCTACTAGGTTGAAAAGATGTCTGTATTTGACATACTCACTAGATAACTCATAAATTTATGACCCCGCTACAGATAAATTTTATTATTTTACCAAAAAAAAAAAATTGTTTCATCGCTAAGCTATGTGGTAGTCCTTTTAAAAGCGTAGCTTACTCGTCAATGGTCCAACTGACATTTCCTTGAACATTTTATCAGAAAAGCAAAGCATTAGTGTTTTTCTCTTTCTAAAATGCAAATAGGAAGCAGTTCATAAATCAAACATACATGAAAAATAAACATCCCAAAATAGTAACTGACGCTGACAACTTGCTTTGTTTTTTAAAGTGCTGTGATCGTGACAATCCAACCTACAAAGTCAATCATCAAAGAAGTAAACAAAAGCCTCGTCTCCAGGGGATTTCATCTACCACGAGACCTAATAATTCTGCCACTCTACACCCCACAACTCACAACGCATAGTCAACGGGGTGAGCAAAAACTAGTTTAATTTCAGTTATAAACGTGCCTTTCAGCCACTTCATGAAGGGTAGGTAGATCGCTTGCTGTGCCTAAACCACCCTCCCTTTTGCCTCTACAAATTTCCGCTTGCATACGCTCACTCAGGACAGTTTTTCTCCTTCCAATACGTTATTCCTAAGACTCCAAGCCAACCATGGCAGACCATAGAGTTTTCACTCTTTCACAGGTGGCTCAACACAAATCCAAGAAGAATTGCTGGTTTGTCATCAACGGAAGAGTATAGATCCTCTCTCTCTCTCTCTCTCTCTATATATATATATATATATGCAAACGTGCCAGGCTCGTATTTGTTTCTGATAAAAACTGACTAAATTTTGAACAGGTGTTGGATGTGACGAAGTTCTTGGAGGAACACCCAGGAGGAGAAGAGGTTTTGTTGGAGTCAGCAGGGAAAGACGCCACTAAAGACTTCGAGGATATTGGCCACAGTAACGCTGCTAAAAATCTGCTTCTCAAATTCCAAGTCGGAGTTCTCCAAGGTTACAAGATCCAGGATGATGATGTCAAGGATGATGCGTCTTTCAAGGAATCCAAAAACAGAGAAATGAGCGCTTTTGTTATCAAAGATGATGCCTCGCCCAAGTTCGCTGCTTTTCTCGAGTTCTTTGTCCCGCTCCTCGCGGCCGGCTCCTACTTCGCTTACAGATGCCTGACCCACGTCTACTAAACTGCATTCAGTTTCCACTTTCTGATTGTGCAACAGTTCTTATGCGTCCTGTTTTTCATGCTTCATTTCTGTAATGTTACGGACCAGAAGAAAGTCTTTAATAATGCACATTTGTTTACAATGCAAACTTTAATAAAGTACATTTGTTTAGGTAACGTTTACAATGCAAACTTTAATAAAGTTCCACAAAAAATCCATTTTGCATTTCACCGAATTTCTTAAGGGGAACTATAAGTTGGTGAGATATTGCCACTTCGTGAACTGTATATTCCCCTTAAATTCATTGGTTATGAAAAGAATAAACGCGAGATCAAAATATAACATCGTATCATAGTAGATATACGGTCATATGCACTTGTGGTTGTAAGAAAGAGAACAAAATAGAGAGAGAGAGAGAGAGAGAGCACAAAATGCTGAAAACAGGGCAGCCAGCGCACTTTTGCACCGCCATTGTTTAAATTTACATTCTTCTATAGACCAATATTAAGTCCTAAGTTAGAAGGGTGAAAATCACTTGGGGAGACATCAAATTTTACATGCCAGAGAAATTAGTAACCAGTGCGTATATTACCCAGCAACGCAAAGTTAACATATTTGGGTTACAAACTATTGCCCAAGTTTCTCTGTTACCTTCTTTCTAACAATAGTATAACAGAGTTTCCCATTTCGGACAGAGAAACATGGAAAAAAGTAAAAATGAAAGAATCGAGTAGGGGACTCTTCAAAAGTGCCAGGATGCATTCAGCACCTATTCACTACAAGTATGTTTGAAACATAATCTTGCATGTAAGAGATAAGAACTAACTCTATCTCTACCCGGTAATGTCAAGAAGCTTCTGAATTCTCAAAAATCTGCAGCCTCTCATACCACCATGATTACTAAAAACAAATCATTCAGGCCATAGCTCAGACTGCACGCAATGTGATTAAAGCTGCAGAGAAAACCAATAAGATAATAAAATAAAAATATTAAATAAAAAAACAAAAAAATAAAAAACAGTAAGAATTGAAGCAACACTAAACAAAGTGAATTTAGAAAAAAAAGGATCTTGTGACACCAATTGTACATATTCATACTAAATCACAGATTACAAATAAATCCAGGAGTATGTCTTGCAGTAGGATTTTAAAATTTAATAAATAAAATGAAATCATGAATGCATATTAATATCAAGAATTATATCCTTAAATTCAAGAGCATTGGCCAATAGCCAGAATCCCAAGTCCTTAAGGCTACACTCTATCTGCTATAGTTTAATCATACATGGACTAGTTAACTGAATTGAGTTTCTTGAGTATAACTGCTAAAATAAACATCAGGAAGCAATCATAAAAGACCATTGGGGTAGGTGAATGCATTTATTTGGCCTACTTCAAAAGGAAATTTAGCTATGTTAATTGAAAAAGTATTCATGGAAAAAGGGAACATTATAGAAATATAAATCATATTCAGATCAATTAATAGTTTTCTCTATGTCACAAATATTTTAAGCTCAAACCCAATTTGACCATCTAAAGAAAGCAATCCTGCTGGTGGAAAATTTGATTAACAATGTGTGTGCTGTGCAATATAAAATTTTAAAATGAGCATAGTACCTGAAAACATAGATAGCAGGATAAACAAGCTAAGTGACTAAGACATAACTATCTTACTGTTAGATAAACAAGATTGACTTTACACATATTGCATCTTAACAGAGAGACATGTACATATATGAGCATGACCTGATGTAGTTCAAGGAAGCTCACCAATTAAGCAAAGGAGGAGAATTATCCAAAATGTCATTTGTAAAGGTCGACTGTATTGCATTTGATACTGAGATCTTTGAAGCTGTCTCTGAATAGCACCGTACCAGCCATAGAGTTGTTTATCATAACAGTCATCACAACTATCCAAGCAACTCTTAGTTTTTTCATAGCATGAATTTATGCTCTTCATGAAAAAGTTATAATTAAAACTATTAGTGATGCAATTTATGTGTAAAATCCAAAGAAGAAAGTAAATCAATAGGCTTAAACATTATGAAAGCTAAGTGAATACAAACCCTATTCAACTGAGCAGTTCGTAGCAATGCACTGTCAGCTTCTTGGTTACAATCCACAGCCTTACATTTCCTACAACCATTCTTGGGCCACTTTAACTTGGACACAGTTTCCATGGAATTAAGGAACCCGGAAAGACTAGGTATCTTTCGGACAGGTTGGTTGGGCTGCAAATTAGAAGAGCTTGGTACATAACCATCATCAAAAACTGATATCTTCCAGGCACCTATGTCGGCACTAGCACTAGCTGTCCTCCTATGGCCAAGCGCCTTCTCCTCCCTAGTCTCCTGGGAACCCCGCTCAGCAGAATGGATTGAGGTTTTCGAACAAGCCGGTGCCAATTCTTTATCTGATACTTGTAGGGTTTCACTGTCTTTGCCATGACTTTTAGAAGGATTTTTGTCTTCAGATGTCGAAGGTCCAGAAAGAAACAGTGCAAGTTCATTGCATTCTCCTTCGTCCAGACGAACCCAAGGATGCAAAACCTTTCCCTCTGAAAGAGAAGATTCCTGTAATGAGTTTTCAATTTTTGAAATCTGGTCCTCAATAGCCACAATAAATTCACGGTGCCTGTCTTTTGCGTCATCAACTGAATTTCTAACATAACTTGACTTGACAGCCCGTTCAAACTCCTCTAACTGCATTGCCCACACAAAATTTAATAACATATCACCACTGCATTGATACGTGCCATACAATAAATTTCGATTCCATTAAATTAACGCAGGAATACATACATACATACATACATACATACATACATACATACATACATACATACATACATACATACATACATACATACATACATACATACATACATACATACATACATACATACATACATACATACATACATACATACATACATACATACATACATACATACATACATACATACATACATACATACATACATACATTCATTCATATATATATATATATATATATATATATATATATATATATATAAAGCGAGAGAGAGAGAGAGAGAGAGAGAGATGACCTGCCATTTGGTAGTGCCAAGGGCAGTACGGAGATCCCTGCGAAGTTCCTCTGCATTCCACATACTGGAAGCGTCTCTCGTGGCATGAATCCATGTTCTGTACGTAGATTCCATCCTTCAATGACATACAAACGAAATTATCAATGACTAACAAAAAAACGCCTAATCAAACCTAATTCCTTCATTAGATTATTGAGAAAATATGAGGAAAGAATATAACATGAAATTTTGAATCATGAATTATTCAAAATTTGGGGCCAACACAGAAACATCGGCCCACCGATCCTAAAATTCTTGGCAGGAAAACAAATCATAGAAAGAGTTAGGACAGAATATGCACGAAACATAAAGGAGGAGAAAATCAAACAGATATGGAGCCCTAGAGGAAAAAAAAAAAAACAATTAAATAAAATGGTACCTGTCCGCGGATTCTTGAACTTCTTCAGCCGCAGAGAAGAACGGATCCTTCTCCCACCGATCAAAACTCGATGCCATAACGAAATCACCACGGGCTTCAGATAGTCAAAGTTATGAACAAATTAATTGTAAAATTTCCAGGGAAAAAAATTAACGGTCCGGTTCTTATAAAATAATTCCAATCGAAACAGCAAATGAAAACCCCAATTTTGTTAACAAAATTTACAACAAAAATTGTGTGCGTGTAAAAGGCAAGAGAAAAGAAAAGAAAAGAGAGAGGGGAACAAGGATTAATTTTATTTTTTTAGGGGAACAGCAAGAAGGATCATCTTTATTTTTGGACGATAAACTTCCATTCTGTCGATAATGCACGAGAAGGTTGGGGGCGAAGCTAATGACAGCGCCACGTGATCTCGTCAACGAATTATGGGAAAAATCCGCCAAAAAGTAAATTTTATTTTTGTAGCGGTATCAACGGTGTCGTTCAGCTAGTCCCAGTTGGAGTGCGAGTCAAATGTTATCTACAAGCCTAGACTCATCAACCATCCTACGTGTTTTGACCAGGAGTCATCGTGTTTTGTTGACCCTGGTTTATATTTTTATAATTAAAACAATATCATTTTTATTATAAATTATTATTATTTTTTTAAAGATTTTATATTACAAAATTATTAATTTTTTGATGAATTATTACAAAATTATTGAGTCGTCATTTTTATCACCTTTTTATTTTTATTTTTTCTTTAGTGTAGTTATAAACTTTCATTAGTTAGTGCGTCATTTTTGCATCGTTCACTAGCAAACCCCCCTTTTAAAATAGGTTGTAACAATGAGACTTATAAACTCTTGTGCTTAAGAGAAACTTAAGATTCTGTTTGGACCATGTATTTGAATCTTCCAAAATAGTATTTTTAATAAATAAAAATATTACTTTAGAATTAAGCGAATTAAGAAGTCTCACATTGTTTAAAGATGAAAAAATGATTGGAATGGTACAAATATAAATATTTGTCTTGAAATTGGAATTGAAAAAAAAGTCCCACATCGGAAGCGCAACAAGTTTTCTGAAATTCTTCACCTATAAATTGAAGTTCCATCAGCTTTGAAAATGATCTATACATTAATACACAACTACAACATAAACTATTTAGTTTATTCTCGTTAGAATTTACTTTGAATAGTCAAGTGTTCTTAGTTTAAAATTTTATTTAAAAGTCATTTGATCTCGAAGGCATTTGTAATCTTTAATTAATTTGTTTTCCATAATTAATACAATCGTTTGATTCAATTGACGCATATTTTTTTTTCTTTGAACTGTTATAGATTTGAAGTGGCACGCTCGAGCACTAGGAGATGACTGATTGTTGTGTTTTACACCAACATATCTTTTGGCACGCCCAGTGGGACTTATTTTTTCGACTGAGAAAATTGTGCAAACTCGTTCCAAGAATCAGGAATCTGACAACCACGGTGGCATTAGTAGTTGAAATGTGTCGGATGATGATGGAATTGAAAGGGAAGCTGGCAAGACTCCGGGCACGATAGAGATGTCTACTCAGGAAACCTACTAGATCAGAACCAGATTCATGGCGGGGGGCATGCAGAGCATTTTGGACAGAACTATAGGAATGGACACTATGATGCCCACACTTATCAAGCAGACTTCCACGCCCCGCACGGATGAATGGACCAAACTTGATGAACCACGGCCAAGACATGGATCGGGAAGTCGTCGAGACCATCATCCAAGAGATGATGGGTCCTACATTCAGACGGACCGCTAGAGAATTCAGGTTTCCTGACTTTACCTTATTTTCTGGCGAGGAGAGACAGTCTACCGTGGAACACATAGGTCATTTCACCATCCAGTGCGGAGAAGCAGAGGCCAATGATTTCCTAAAGTTGTGGTTGTTTGCTAATTCTTTAACAGGTCCAGCTTTCACTTGGTACATCAATCTGCAGCCAAACTCAATCCACAGCTGACAAGAATTTGAGCAGAAGTTCCACGAGCAATTCTACAAGATTGAGCCAGAGATTTTCATGGCTGACTTATCGCGCATGCGACAAATGGAAGAATAGTCGGTGCAGATGTTCATAACCCGATTCAAAAAAATGAGTATCAGATGTCACCTGGATATATGGGAAAGGGAGTTCATCAAGTTAGCACAAGACGGATTGAGCTACAAACTTCAAAAGAAGTTTGAGGGGACAGAGTTTCATAACTTGTTCAAGTTAGTCTCTCGAGCCACTCAGTATGAAAGCATTCGATTGGCATCAGAAAAGGTGGATGCAGCACCAGTATGCTGAAAGTCGGACAGCAGGTCGACCAGATAAGCAAAGTGATGGTACATTGCTAAAAGAGTTGGGGTCATATCTTGACAACCTGGATAGAATACTTGAGATTGCAGCTTTATCCAAGAAAGTTGGCATCTTATTTGGAGCTCCATGAGAGAAGAAACCCGCAAAAAGATGGATCAAAAGGCAAAGTGCAGAACTCCAATCATGCTTAAAGGACATGGACAATAATTCGTTGAAAAAAAGACATGGTTGCTTCTTCAGCCATCAAGTCATCAATTATCAAGTTTGGAACCATGGATGAAGTGATGGTCAACGCAGTCGTCACCTTGCCTTTGTCATTTGGATCCTAGTTCCAGCTGGCATGATAAAATCAGAACGTCTTCCAGCAGATGCAGATTGGATGTCAAATTAGACACTGGATGATATAATACTGGGGGGCAATACCCTGCAAAAGTAACATCAGCAAGTCAGAAAAGATTAGGCCGACAAAACTACACGGCCATTTGATGCAATTTTAGACGGCGATGTCAGGTCGCTTTCAAGGTTGTGTCAAAAGAACTCGGCTAAACGCCAAAATCCATGACCAATATGTTCAAACCGATGTAATATGTAAATATAACGGAAAATTAGCAAGTCGAAAGACTGCTTGTCCACTAACCGTCAAAGGATTGCCGTGTCGGAGTGATCCGATGTAAAGTTGAATTCACTGATTTCAAAATTGGCTGGATGCAGTTGAGTCATGACCACAATGTAAGAAGCCAGAGTAGGCAAATAAAATCTAATAAAATATATTCGGCATCAAAAAATACGTCGCCGAGACAATCCACTTTGTTGAAAATGATGAAATATGACAGAGGACACATACAAAGACATGTATAATATAGCAAGAGATCCATAGTGGAGCTGAAGAAGAGCAAACCAAACCCCAAAGATGTATCATCAGCAAAATTCTTGATTAGGGGTCCATCTCCAGCAGTCCAGCCCACGCCCAGCTACAGATCCAAGTCAGCCCGACTCGAGTAAGTCCAATCTAGATGCCCAGCTCAGCTCGCAAGCATCAGCCTGCGTCTACATCCAGCCTCCATCCGCGTTAGCCTAGATGTGCGGCTAGCTGTTTGTTCAAAATCCAAGCCTATTACCATGCAAAACCAGCCCAGCTGCTCAAGTCCACCAGCAAGCCCACGAGTCTGGTCCACGCGTGATCAGCCCAACATCTGTGCCCAGTCAGCAGCCAGCGATTCGGTGCCCAGCCATCCGCTCATCCAGCACACGCCAAGCCTGCGTCCAGAATCCACCCCAACTCCAGGTATGATCCAGCCTGTTTGTGCATCCAGGCCAGCAGCCGTGCGTCCAGCCCGCCTGCGAAGCTCTCCAGCCTAGCTCCGCGTCAAACCTGAAAATAAAACCTCGTCTCCAGCCCAGCTCTGCTCTTCGAGTCGCCGAGTCCAAACTCAGCTCCGAGTCATTGAGTTCGTTCCTAATACTGTAGATCGTCGTCCCCGGGCAGTTGCATGCACCATTTTGGTCATTTCCACCACAACTCAGCCACCGAGAACAACCAAACCTTAATCTGAAATTTTGAACTCCACCCTGGTGATATGTGCGTGACCTGTCTTACATAAGGATGGTATGCATGGGGTTGAGTGGACTTGGTTCCATGACTAAGTTTTAGTATTTTAGTTATTTGTTATTCGGTTGGTATATGTTCCTATAATCATGAGGAACTATTAGAGTTTGTTTCATGTTTTTACGTTTAAGTTGTTTGTTACCGTTGTAAGTTTGGCAACCATCTATATAATGATTGGGTAGTCCTTGGAATAAGGCATGAAATAAATTGAATTCCTTTTATTCTCCCAATTCTCTAAATTATTCATATCATTTGGTATCAAAGCTGCGTTAGAATGGAGACCCAAGGCAAAACTAACGTAGTGTTCTGAAACAATGTGAACGAGATCCTCTCACATCATGAGTCTAGGTTCGATCAGGTCAATGATACATTTCATTAGGTCCTTACCATTCTACAGGCCAGGAAGCTTTCTCACAGCCCCCACACAGTGGCTCCCAAGGATAACCCATTCACTATGGGGGAATCCAATATCAACCGAGAGGACATCAACAACTTTTAGATCAAGCTTTCCTTTCCAAGGTTTGATGGAATTGACCCACATGGTTGGATTTACAAAGCATAACAGTATTTCACTTATAATGGAGTACCAGATGACCAGCAATCTCATTTGGCATCCTTCCACCTAGAAGGACTAGCTTTACAATGGCATAGGCGGTTTACTAAATTCAGTTATCTAAGGCAGCCCTCTTTCGGTTTGGACCAACGGCATACGAAGACCCAGCAGAGGAACTTACTCGGCTTTGACAGACTACATCGGTCGCTCTATATCAAGAGGCTTTCGAATGGTTGTCACAGCAAGTAGACAAATTGCCAGAAAAGTTTCTAATTGGAAGTTTTATAGCAGGGCTCCATGACAAGATACGACTTGAGATGAAGATCAAGTAGTCGCGTACAATGGCAGAGGCAATCGGCATCGCAAGGCTAGTAGAAGAAAAAAACCAGTTGCAACCGCGGCTTGGCGCTAACAACCGACCACTAGGTCCAACGAATCAACCAAGAGGAACTCAAGTCACTCTAACAGGGATAATGGGAACAAGACTAAATCCACGCACTACTACCCTAAGTTTCTTAATGAATCATTGCCAATTATCTAACCAGGAGGCTCAAGTGATGAGCAAAAAGGGCCTTTGCTATTATTGCGATGAAAAATTCATCCCTGGTCACATATGCGAGCGACCCCAACTATTCATGATTGAGGAACAGCTCGAGACACCTACGGATGAGGCAGAGCCGATGTAGGTAATCTTGGAAATTTCTTTTCATGCAATATCTGAGACGGATCATCCACAGACCTTGTGGATCTAAGGGAAATTACGAAATAAATTAGGGCCAATATTGATCGATGGAGGAAGCACGCACAATTTCATTGATCGTGCAATTGTAGCAAAATTCAGGTTGGATGTGGATAACAATAGAAGGTTTAGTGTTCAGGTGGCCAATAAAAAACGAGTGAACTGTGATGGCATCTGTCAGGGAGTTGAGATTGACATACACAGAACCAAGGTGACAAAAGACTTCTACGTTCTCCCTGCTGCGGTGTGTCCTATGGTTTTAGTTGTTCAGTGATTAGCCACTTTGGGCCCCATCGAAATGGATTACTCTAAGTTAACAATACTTTTGAAAAGGATAGAGAATCACATGTTTTTAGGGGATTACGTTACAAAGGGTTAGGAGTCCTAACTAATAAAAAACTCTATGGAATCCAAAACTCTAGGCTACAAGGGACCATCTACTTCTTCCAACTCCTCTCCATGGAACAGCTGGAAAATTTCACTGAATATCCCGATGATTTGGAGTAGCTCCTGCAATCTTCCTCGGAGGTCTTTAGTAGTACGAAGTCACTTCCTCCACCACAAACGCAAGACTACCAAATAAATCTACAGCCCAATTCTGATCTTGTGAGTGTACGTCCTTACCGGTACCCTTATTACCAAAAAGCTAGATTGAGAAGATGGTACAAGAATTGCTGCAAACCGGCCTCATTCGACCAAGCAGTAGTCCATTCTTTTCTCTGGTCTTGCTCGTGAAGAAAGCAGATGGCGAGTGGCGATCTGCATCGACTATCGAGCACTAAATCAAACCGTTAAAGACAAATTTCCAATACCGGTGATTGTTGAACTATTGGATGAATTACATGGAGCCAGATTCTTTTCTAAATTGGATCTATGGGCAGGATACCCCCAAATTCGAGTGCACGAAGTCGATATTTCCAAGGCAGTGTTTAAGACGCATGAAGGCCACTATGAATTCCTTTTTATGTCGTTCGGCTTAACCAATGCCCCGACAACATTTCAGAGACTTACGATTTGTTTGTTTGTTTTTTTATGATATACGAGTTTACTCTAAGTCTTGGGAAGTACATCTCTCTCACTTTCAAAGAATTCTGACACTTTTACTTGAGAATAAACTATATGCAAAGAGATCAAAGTGTAGGTTTGGTGTGACCAAGGTCGATTATCTCGGACACATTATCACAGCAAAAGGGGTTACCGTGGACCCGGCCAAGATAGAAGCAGTTCAAGCCTGGCCAATTCCCACCACCGTAAGAGAAGTACAGGGGTTTTTGGGTCTAGCTAGTTATTATAGGAAATTCATTCTGCATTTCGGTGGACTCGTTGCTCATTTAACTCAATTACTCACCAAAAATGGCTTTCACTAGACACCACCAACAACAACTTTTTTTCACCAATTAAAAGAAGCACTGACCACCCCTCCGGTTTTGGGCTTACCAGATTTCACTAAGTCCTTTAAGGTGGAATGTGATGCAAGTGGAATTAGACTAGGAGCGATGTTATCACAAAATCGACGCCCCATTGCATTTTTTAGTGAGGCATTGAAGAGGGCTTTGCTCCATTTTTCTACCTATGAGAAAGATATGCTTGTTATTGTAAAAGTAATTTGCAAGTGGCGTCCATACCTGCTTGGGAAACCTTTCACTATCTGGACAGATCATCGAAGTCTCAAATACCTCTTAGAATAGATGATCACGACACCTGCTCAAAATCGCTAGCTACCCAAACTCCTCGGGTATGATTATGTTATTGAATACATGAAAGGATCGGAGAACCAAGTTGCAGATTCTTTGTCCCGGGTGGTCGAGTTTATGTATATCACTGTTTCTATCCCATATGCGGAATGGTGGGATCAACTCAAAGCTGGAATTTCTAGGGATCAATTTTACAGCCAACTTGGTTCAAATCCTTTATTCACTCTACGGGATGGTGTATGGTTCCAGCAAGCCACCATTTACTTAAATGTTGCATCCCCTTTAGTGCCCAAAATATTGGTGAGCATCATTCAACCCCCATTGGTAGTCATTTGGGTTTCATAAGACACTTTTCTGTCTCCGGCGGTCATTTTCTTGGGCTAATTTGCGAAAAACAGTAAAGAACTTTATCGAAGAGTGTGAGATATGCCAGCGGTGTAAGTATGATAGTATGAAGCCGGTAGGACTACTACAACCATTATCGATTCCCGAACAAGTTTGGTCCGATGTCTCCATGGATTTCATTGAAGGATTGCCTCCTTCAAATGGATGCATAGTGATCATGGTCGTGGTCGATCGTCTCTCCAAATAAGCCCATTTTACGGCATTATGGCATCCATTCACTGCAACTTCGGTTGCCCGAGCCTTTGTGAACAATGTAGTCCGGCACCATGGCATCCCCACGTCCATAGTAAGTGACAGGGATACAAATTTTCTTAGTCACTTCTGGAAATCTCTTTTTCAAATGCAGGGAACTACTTTGAATATGAGCACCAGTTACCATTCGCAATCCGATGGCCAAACCGAGGTGCTCAATCGAGTTCTCGAACAATATTTATGTTGCTTCACCGGAGAGCAGCCAAAGAAATGGATGGAATGGTTACCATGGGCCGAATTCAGTAATAATACATCCACCCACACTTCTACCGGGGTGCCTCCATTCCAGGTTGTTTATGGACTACCACCGCCAATTGTCACTACCTATGTACCTGAAACATCTAAGGTTGAGGCTATTGATGCGTATTTGAAAGATTGAGAATCAGTCTTGAAGCAGCTGAGGTCTAAACTTTTACATGCTCAGGACCGAATGCGTTATTATGCTAATCAGCATTGTCGAGATGTGACTTATGAGGAAGGGGATATGGTCTTTGTCAAGCTCTAGCCTTATCGTCAGCAATCTATGGCTCATCGGCGTAGTAATAAATTAGCTCCACAATTCTTTGGCCTTTTCCAAGTCTTGGCCAAAATTGGTCTGGTTGCCTATCGGCTTGCCTTACTACCGAATTCCCAAATACATAATGTTTTCCATGTAAGCCAACTTCGGAAGTATGATGGTTTGGCACCTCTGGATGCAGGGGAGACCTCCTCCCTTCCACCAACTATTGTTCCCAAAGTCCCACAGCCTAAAGAAATTTTGGCTCGCTGGGTTGTTACTAAGGGCTGCTATAGGCCTAAACATGAGATCCTGGTCCGATGGAGTGGTTCCTCAGCTAAGGATGCGTCCTGGGAAGATGCTCGTCGCCTTGCTCGAGCTTTTCCGAACTCCATCATTGCGGACAAGGATGATTCAAAGGAAGGTGGACTGACATGTGCGCGACCTGTCTTACATAAGGATGGTATGCATGGGTTACATGGGGATTGAAATGCATGGGTTGGGTGGACTTGCTCCCATGACTAAGTCTTAGTATTTTAGTTATTTGTTATTCGATTGGTATCCGTTCCTATAATCATGAGGAACTATTAGAGTTTGTTTCTTGTTTTTATGTTTAAATTGTTAGTTACCGTTGTAAGTTTGGCAGCCATCTATATAATGATTGGCTAGTCCTTGGAATAAGGCATGAAATAAATTGAATTCCTTTTATTCTCCCAATTCTCTAAATTATTCATATCAGGCTCATGCATGATGCTGATAGCAGGAGTCAGGCCGGCGATGAAGCTTTTGGCTGCTACTAAACCATTTTTCCGTCGTTTTAGAAGGAAGCCGTGATTCTTTTCTAGCAATATCGGCATGACAAATTCCATGGAAGATTAAGCTCGTTCACATGGTCACCCTGCCCGATAATACTTTTGTGCGTCAAACAGTTGTTGCCAGATCTGGAAATTGCCATCACCAATACAAAGGAAACACTGGCTGTCGTCAACCATATTGAGAGGTGTCATTTTGCACCGGGGGAAAGCTCAACAAGCGGCTTATTTCGTCACCAGTTGGGTGTGGCCAATTGTATGTACTTTAAATAATAAAAATAAAAAATAAAAACCGGGTTGCTTACCTTGTTTGGCTGACATAGAAGATTGGCCACTGTTCTAGGAATTTTGCCAAGTTAAAAGCTGCTGCTGCAAAGATAAAAGAAGAACAAACAAAAATGTATATATATATACATTTTGCAGCAAGGTTCATGCGTTAGCATAATCTATAGTGTTGTGTATATGAGTATAGCAAGAACGTGTGTGGTTTAAGCATGCATTGGTTACGTACCAATAGAAGTTTGCTGCAATGTGGAGATGTTTTTTTTTATCTTGACTTTGGAGAGCACTGCAAAGAAGAAAAACAAAGTTATGGGGTAAGAAACAAATTCCACAAAGCAGCAAATTGTTTAAAGATGCATACACAATTTCAATTGAGGAGGTCGGCTATTTTGATGTATATTGTGATTGAAAATCTTTGGAAGAAACAGATGCGGCTAGGGATCACTGCAATGAAATCAAATGTATATATTTATGATTTGCTAAAGAATGAAAGTAAATGGAAAAAATCTCGGTGGAGTAGTTTTCTCTCATTTTTTGGAAAGAGAATATTTTATGATGATGATGTTTAGGAAACAATTAGGTATAGCCGGGAAGTTCCAAGATTAAAGGGATTTTTTTTATAATAAGCATTTTCTTTTTATTTGATTTGCCAAGATGAAATTCGATTGGCATCTAAAAAATCAATTTGGAATTAATGGGATTATGTGCAAAATTTCTAGTGGAAAGAAAATAAAAATATATTTCGCTGTGGTTTTCTGGTGATGTCAAAGCCAAAGTTATTTACTTTGCAATTTTACTATATACGGTAAAATTATAAAGCAAGGGAGGTAATGTTTAAACCATGTATTTGAATCTTCTAAATTAGTATTTTTAATAAATAAAAATATTACTTTGGAATCAAGCGAATTAAGAAGTCCCACATTGTTTAAAGAGGAAAAAATGATTGGAGTGGTACAAATATAAATATTTGTCTTGAAATTGGATTTGAGGAAAAAGTCCTACATCGAAAGCGCAACAAATTTTTTGAAATTCCTTCACCTATAAATTGAAGTTTCATCAGCTTTGAAAATGATCATTGCATCAACACACAACTACAATATAGACTACTTAGTTTATTATTGTTAGAATTTACTTCGAGTAGTCACGTGTTCTTAGTTGTTTTTAGTTTAAAATTTTATTTAAAAATCTTTTGATCTCGAAAGCATTTATAATCTTTAATTATTTTATTTTTCATAATTAATATAATCGTTTGATTAAGTTTGATTCATTTTGTGCATATTTTTTTTTGAATTGTTATAGGTTTGAAATGGAACGCTCACGCATTAGAAGACGACTAATTATTGTATTTTACACCAACAGATTTTTAGTTCCAACTTTACATAAAATTTCCTTAAAAATAGTGTAAGTTTTAGTGTCCGTCGGAATAACCATGCCCAACATAATTGATAATGTAATTAAGCATTTTTAGCCAGGGATCAAATTTTCAATGTTTCATTAGAAGAAACTGTCACTATGTTTGCCCAAAGGGGTACTTTAAATTATTGACTAGTAGAGATATCCATGACCCTCACCAAATTATCTATTTTCCATGATGGATTGATCGGAAATATCATATAGTTTTTTAATATATTTATTAATTGTACAGTATTATTATTTAATTAATTTATATTTAATTACAATTATATTTTTTAAAAATTTGCTAATTCATATCTATATCATAGAAATACATCAACCAATAAAATGATAACACTTGTATAATTAATAAATATATGGGTAGATTATATAATATTTTTTTTTACCGTTACTTGAAAAAAAAATCCTCATGTACAAATTTTTTATTGCAATAGAAATTGAAGCGTTCTTTATCTCTAAAAGTGGAGGACACAAAAAAAGAAAAAGTGGAGCATTCAAGTGACAACAAGCATTTGCTATTAAACTACTTAATTAACTTTAATCTGAAAAATGAATCTCTATTGAAAAAGAATGAGCAAAATAATACAGTGGCAAAATTTAAACAGTTAAAAAAGTAAAATGTGCAAAACGTTCTAAAAAAATTAGAGTAATGCATAGATTATCATCATATTTATTATTTATACTTATTATTTCAATAATTAATATTTTATTAAATATAAATAAGTAAATTTAAAAAAATATATATAATTAAATATAAAAAATAACAAATATATAATTGATAAATACGATAGCAGAAACTAATTTTTAGAATAATAGAAACTTGAGTGGGTTTAACTGTAATTTGATCTTTAATGACATAACTTGCAAATAAATAAAGCAGGGTTTTCTCTCATCCCCGTAGCAAGGCCAACACAGACATGGAGGAAGGCGAGCAGCAACTGTGCGAGGCGGCGAAGAGCGGCGAGATCAAGAAGCTGAAGAGTTTAATAGACTCCGGAGCTGACGTTTCCTTCTTCGATGCCGAGGGACTCACTCCGCTCATGCACGCGTCCAAGCACGGCCATGCCGTCGCCGTCAAGACCCTGCTCGAAGCTGGAGCCCCCTGGAACGCCCTTTCTCCTTCCAACCTCTCCGCAGGCGATTTTGCTATGGACGCTGCTCATCAGGAGGCTTTCGATGTCCTCCTTAATGCCGGTACCTTATTTTCCCTCTGTACCTCATCATTTCCCTCTGCCTTTTTCCATTTTTATTGGTTATCTGTTTGGGTTTCTCTTGTAGCATAAAAATTACTTCAATTTGGATTATCACAATTATCAAGAAGGTTATGTTCATGAAACCGAAGTCTGCCATTCTGTACCTTATTTTCCATGCCACGGGATGAGATTGATCAAGTTGCCCATTGGAAAGTTGTAGCTGCTGCCACATTTATCGTTTTAGGATCCATTCATTACTAATTACAAACCCAAGTCATTACGCTAATAATTTTTCAGTATATATGAGCATAATCTTTCATTTCTACTAAGCATAATATATTGGCTAGTGCATTCGTGGATAGTGGATTGAATTCTTTTTGTAGGGTTTATTATCTGTAAAAAGTTTGTTTACTCAAACAGGGATTCAAGCTGAGTTGGTTCTTGGAAACATTGCGAGGAAAGAAAATAAAGTTGGAGATTGTAATGGGGATTATTTGGATGATAGGGTTAGTTTCAGTGAAGATAAGCTGATGGACTCCAACAGCAAGGCAATCATGATGGCATGGGAGAAACCATTGATGGAGGCTCATGCTAAAGCTGTTTGCTCAGGGGGTGGTCATATATTGAACATTGGATTTGGAATGGGTCTTGTGGATACAGCCATTCAGCAATATGCACCCCTTATGCACACCATAGTTGAGGCTCACCCAGAGGTTTATGAACGTATGCTTTCTACTGGTTGGGGTGAGAAGGGTAATGTAAAGATAATATTTGGTCGTTGGCAAGATATTCTACCACAACTTAGTTCTTATGATGGTATGTCAATCCATAGATTGGTAGTAGGCCACGTTTATCTTTGAATTGTTTGTGATAGGTTTATGCATGTAACATTTACATATACTATGGTATTATAACATCATGATAAAATATGGTATTTTAAATTTTCTCTGTAACCAAGTTGTCTCTGTAACCAAGTTGAAGTTCTTAAGGAAAATATTTTAGTTTTGGTCTATTTCCTTATTTATATATTTTGTTTCTTTCAAATGTGCCTGAATCTTCATTTATTCGTATGATGCAATCAAAAAATTATAGAAAAGGAGATATTTCTAAGTCCAGAAAATGAAAAAAATTTCAAATGTGATAAGAGTTCTTGAAGTTTGGAAGGAAAACAGGCGTTACTCATTTTTATTTGTTAATAGTATAATAGTGTATATGCCAATGTAATCACACCATGACACGGGGTCACTTTTTCAGGAATTTTCTTTGACACATATGGAGAGTATTATGAAGACCTGAGAGAGTTCCATCAACATCTTCCTTCACTGTTGAAGCCTGGGGGAATTTACTCATTCTTCAATGGCCTTTGTGGTGGTAATGCATTTTTCCATGTTGTTTACTGTAATTTAGTTTCTCTAGAACTTGAGAATTTAGGATACTCAACACAGTTAATTCCCTTGCCCGTTAAGGACTGTTTGGGAGAAGAAGTCTGGGAAGGTGTGAAACACAAATATTGGCAGCTAGATACATATTATCTCCCTGTCTGTCAGTCTATACAGCATTCTGAGTGATATTTGAATTTGCAGTATTTTGTTTTGTCACTTTGTTTTTGGATTTTTAAAGTACTTTTAATCAATTAGTACCTTAATGTATGCCCATTCAGTAGTGTACTAATTTTTGAGATATCCTATTTTATGATAAATTCATTTTCCTTCTTTCCATATTAAATTAAGTAGAGTTTATGATAGTGAAACTCATAAAACTTATATTATATTGTGCTTATTCGAAATCTTACATTCTTGGTTCTAGGGCTTACTGCATCGTTTAAAAAGCTGTTCAGGAGTAAATTGCTACCTTTAAATATTGTAAAAATGTAGTGGCTAATAGCTCATTTGTTAACTTGAATTAGGATTATTTTTAACATGTGTTTTTGTTAACTAGTTGAGAAGCTTAACTATTGTTTAAGAAGAAAAAAAATATAATTCTTCAAAATTAAATAATTATTTTAATTAAAGACAGAAAAAAATAAAAAATAAAAACTGTATCGAACAACCACTAAGTTTGTTTCTTTTGAATTATTTTATTATTTTTATTGGTTTGGGGAATGCTAAACGATCTGCATCCAAACAAACCACTGACTTGTTAGATTGTGCTTGGAATAACCATACAGTATTTGTAAATCATAATTCAGGAAAAAACACTTCAATTTTGCAAGGTTTCTCTGGAAAACAAGCCAGAGGAATATATGATATCATTGACTGTTTTTTTTACGAATATATATGATCTTATTAACTAGTAACACTAACAGATATCCATGAACTCTTCCCCATATTATCGATCTCTTTCACACTTTTTATCATATTCAGGGGACCAATTGGATGCTTCTTCTGATTCTTTAAAAAAAAGACCCTCATTTTTTTTTTCTTTTTTTTTATTGCAATAGAATTTGAAGTATTCTTATTCTCCAAAAAGATACAGGCATTTTTTTTAATCTGGGCTCTAGAATTTGTGTGTTTGTTATTTTTTAGTCTAACTACTGGTTGAGATTCATTTGCGAGAACAAAAATGGAGTAATAAAATAGTTAGTCTCTTTCCATGCTTGTATGATTTTGAGGCATGAAATCAATGATGAGAGCATCTTTCTGCAGATAGATAGAATACAACTTAAGAGAAACTCTAAAAGACGAATTATTGATTCATTAATCAGATTCCTGTACAATTATTTGGTTCCTCTGACTTCTTTGAGCTTGCATTAAAAGAGAAACATCAACTGGCTTGATTTGCTCAGTTGCCTGCATACACGATTAACAAGACAAATTCACTCGAATAAAAAGCGACATATGTTGTGTTCTATTCAGGAATTTTGAACTGCTATATGGATTCTTATGATTATGTCCAGCTAAATGCAATAGGACTACCGACAATATGTTTCCCATCTGACCATTCCAAACGAGCAAAGCTGGTTGTCCCTGATGGCATAGAAGCAGCTGTAAATGTCACAGTGTAAGTCTTCTTCTCATATGCTTGGCTGAAGCTCAGTAATTGTGGTTCCACCAAGATCTTCACTGATGAAGGCTTTGAAGATACTGAAACTTTATATGTCGCGGGAGCACCAACATTTGTCAGAGTTCTGGTGTATTTCACAGTACTTGATACACCAGCACCGCCCCCTTTGCCTGACGCTGTTTCTAGAGGAACAGCAAAAGAGGGGTAGTTAAAATCTCTCAGGCTGTAATTTTTCCTTGAGTTGCAGTTGAAGTTCAAGTTAGTGGAACCCTTTATTTGCTCTGCAGTATAATTCAAGGCACAGAGGAAGCTGAAATAGTCCTGGACACCAGCATCATAGACAAGTCCAGGGTCAAGGGCTGCCACTGGGTCCGCATGCCCAGCTCCATAATCAAATGGTGTTGCTGGACGTCCAGTAGCAACATCTTGTATGATTTCACCATTTTGATATTTTGCATATGCTGTGGTCATGAGTGCGGATCTAATAGCTGCAGGGCTCCATTCCGGGTGCTCAGCCTTGAGTAGGGCAGCGAGTCCACTCACGTGAGGGCAAGACATTGATGTGCCAGAAATGATATTGAAGCTTACATGCCTTTTATCACCGTCTAATCCTGTTGGCCCTACTCTACCTGTCCACCCAGCTAGGATATTTACTCCTGGTGCTACAAGGTCTGGTTTGAGTATTTCTGGAGTGAGTGGATTTGGCCCTCTGGAACTGAAAGCTGCTATGACTGGTGATGGTTTGATTTCCAACTGTGTGCTTCCAGCAGAGATTGTGGCTGTTGGATTAGTATCAGACTTGAGATAGCTCTTTATTACATCGCCAAATTTCTGGCCAACAGCTGCTGTGGGCAAGAGATGCGCATCAGCCACTAGTTCCTCCCCATAAGAATCGGTGTTGGTCAAAATCATCCCAACTCCACCAGCATCTTTTACCACCTGACCTTTTTGGACTCTAGGATTCGCCCCTCGATCACATACCACCACTTTCCCTGCAACCTTTCCTGGAATCAAATTGTCAGGCAAGCATAGATTACCAGTACCTGTGGAATTACTTGCACTGCCAGCATAAACAAGTGGAAACAATCCACCAGACAAAGGTTTTCCACTATAGAGCGAAACTCCTTTGTATTTTTTCCCATTTCCAAGACTAATATAAGCTGGGAAATCACGATCTAATGTTCCGGCACCCACAGTGGTAATCCAAGGTGCAACGTTGGACAAGCTCCCTGGACTTGGTCCGCCATTTCCAGCCGAACACGATACGAGGATTCCATGTGCCATAGCGCCAAAAGCTCCAATGGCAACAGGGTCTCTATAGTAATCAGGTAACCCTCCTCCAATAGACATGGATATAACATCGACACCATCTTCAACAGCCTTTTCTATTCCTGCGACAATATCTGAGCCAAAGCATCCGCCGAGCCAGCAGACTTTATATGCGGCTATTCGGGCTTTGGAAGCCATCCCTCGTGCTGTCCCAGTAGCATAACCAAAGAGGCTAGCATCTGCAATGGTTGACCCTGCTGCGGTGGTTGAGGTGTGAGTTCCATGGCCATCATCGTCTCTTGGTGATTTTGATTCTACTTTAATGTCAATATCTCCATATGCTGCTTCATATCCTTTTGAAAAATACCTGGCACCAATTAGTTTCCTGTTACAGTTAGATAAATTGAAGTTATTACCCACCTCGCACTGGCCTTTCCAGCCACTCGGTACAGGCCCAAGACCTGTGTCATCATAGCTTCTACTCTCAGGCCATGCACCAGTGTCCAAAACTCCAACAATCACCTCACTTAATTTATCAGCTGCCGGAAACAGAGCTTCGCTCCTTCCCAATCCAAGGAATTCGGGCGTCCGAGTTGTGTGAAGCTCGTATCTCATTTCAGGTAGAACAGAGAGAACACCTGGGTGCTTTTCGAGCAGCTGAGCTTCTTCAGCTGTTAGTCTTGTGGAGAAGCCGTGAATTACACTGTGGTAGGTATAAAGCATGTCCGCTGAGTCTGATACAGATTGCAAAGATGAGTCATACCATTGAAAATGGTCCTCAAAACTTGCTGGCATGTTGGACTTGTCCATGTGAATTATGTAAGTGTTCTTCGGTTGCTGTTGGCTCTCTTTTGCTAATACATGGAAACAAAAGGTGGTCAGAAAGACAATCACGAAAATTAGTATCTTCATCTTGTCACCCTCTATCTGCATGCAAGCCTGAAGAGAAAGATTTGCAGGCGATTGGGGTTTGTGTTGTACTGCTCTTTTTCTCTCAGCAATCGATTTTGTTTCAGAGAGCATTGGCAGTGTACATTAGATAGCTGGAATCCTATTTACCAAAAAAAAAAAAGATAGTTGGATCCTAATGCCTTTCTGCCAGATAAATAGTGGTCACCCTTCCACTTGAGTGCTGATTTGATAGGCCAGTGGGACAATTGTATGAAGTTTTATATTCCTTTTAAAAATTTCCTAAAAGCAATTATTTGATCCCGGATTTGATTCTAATAAATACCACTTTTTTGAGGTGGGAATGGAATTGGGACCTACATTATTCATATTATATTAATAAGTGTGTCAAGCTTCCTATTTCATTTGCCTCAAACAATGCCCACCTTCTTTTCTAAAGAAAATTTGATCCAAAAAAAAAAATTATTTTCTAAAGAAAAAGTGGATGCGTACCATATTAAGCGGGTCTTTCACTTCCTAATAAAAATCATTACTATTTTCTGCTCTATTTCCTACGTTCTTGTCACTGAATAATGAATTATGATTGGTAATAATTGTCTACAAAGAATAGTTCATGTGGGTTAATTATCATTCTGTTTAATTCTAAGACAAATCATACGGGGTTAAAAATATTACATAATTTTAATTATTATGTTTTTCATTTGACAACAAGCTTGCTGTATCAGTATCTGCAATTCATATGCCACTCACTAAAAAAATCAAAAAGAAAAGTGCGATTTTATTATATTGTCCTTTGCAAATATATCAAATGCGAGTGGTTCGCCGCAGAAATTGATTTGATGACCCATTTTCATACAATCCCATCTAGAACCAGAGGTATCAAACTTGAATCTTAATGGATAGGCAAAAAATTTCCAAATCTGTCACCATATCCGTAATTTTACTTTTGGCCAGTCATTGTCCTTGCTTTCTAATGTCCTTGTATATATTATATGTTGCTTGTCATTTTTCTTAGTCGTGTTAAATTTGTGCATCGAATTGCCCAATCAATATTAATCAGCGTTATAAAGATAGCTTGCTCTTGCGCACTGCGTGTTGATAATTGGAAAAAAGGGACTTTTTTTCCTCAATATAATGAAGAAAAATGAGAAAAACTATGAAAATAAGACTACCCTTGTGTTCCACTGGGAAATATTTAAAGTATACAGAGAGAAAAGAAGAAAACGAAATCAAGCAATTCCTTTGTCTCTGAGTATTGTAATATTCGGTGATTAATAGCACGCATTATCCTCCATTTTCATGTTGGTGTGATTGGTTTATTTTTTGTCGTTTCATCCAAACAAACCCACTCACATATTTATATTGTCCCTTGTAATAATTTTAATAATTATCATGCATCCACAGGTATTGGTGGGAGCTCCACTAGTTGTGGCCTAATTAAGGTGCCGAGAAAGATTATGAAGGATAGTAAACTCACTCATCACGATTCATGAACGCTTTTCTCTAATTCTTAAAATGTCATTAAACGATTCTAAGCCTAGGAGTTGTGGGCTATCTGGCTATTGGAAAAAAGTCACTTTGTTAATATCCTTATCAGCTAGAATAATCTTTTAAAAACTAAATAAAAAAATTCAAAACTTTAATGGAGAGAGAGAGGATACTATTCATTAAACTATTTTATTTCATAAGGAGATTTATGCCCCAGGGCTGATATACAGTGTTTTATTCCCAAATCTGCTTGGTGTTATTAGCTGGAAGGGACCCCACCACTGATAATGCGAAATAGAAACTTTTGTCTTTCTCTGTTTAGTCGTGTTTGCTTTTTGCAAAAGGTTGTCTATGGAACTTGAAAATATGGGGTCGTGAATTGGACATGACTCAAATATCACTGTATCTGATTGAGATTCCAAGAAACTAGTTCGCATTGGAGACCAAGAGCAGTTAGGATACTGAACCTCCAAGCCCAAACTTGAGGCTTGCTACTTCGATTTCGTGAAAGAGTTATTTGTTATTGTTGGATCACTGGATATTGAGTTGGTTTTGTTGGAGTCAACATCTTGTCCAAACATATTTGATAATTTTGGAAGCAACTTTTTTTAATATATTATAAAATTTTTTAAAATTAAATTTATTCACATAAATTTTTTTTATAATTATTATAAATAATTAATAAAAAATTATATATTTATTAAATTTAATTAAAATTGACAAAAATTAATTTTAAAAATTTATACATAAATAAATTTAATTTTAAAAAGTAGTTAAGTATATTTAAATTTTTAATTTTTAATTATATCAATTTCAGGTATCATTCTTTAACGTTTGCATAGAAAGAAAGGAAAAACTAAATGAAAATAAATGACTGTTACTTTTGATTGATGATTCTCCAATTTGGTCTTGGAATCTAATCCTAATTGGTGGGCCTCGAACCACTCGATAGTAAAATTTGCTTTAAACTCTCCCAAGTCATCACTAGTATCTAGTACTACATCTTAAATTCAAACACAAGCAACTGCATTAATTGAAGAAGACAAAAAAAAAAAAAAAAAAAAAAAAAAAGAGAAACTTATAGAATTAACGTCCTAGTAGGTATAATACAGCTCAATTAAGAAAACCTAGAATATATGGACTGCCTTGTATAAATCTGGCCTACATGCACCCTTTATTCATTAGAATTAGAATCCTTCCTTTTGATATATAGTTTTGAAAGAAATGTTTTGGTTGCCATGGATGTCTTTTTCCCTTTTGAAAAGGCCGAAAAAAAAAAGTTCATGCAGTCCAGCTTGCAGAATATCTAAACAAATAATCTTGATTATATAATATCTCAGATATCAACCAAAATAATACTGGTAATACGGCAATATATGGCTGAATAGCTGCAAGAAACTCGCATAATAATTGTTTGTGGTGGTCTTTTCTTTAGCAATTGTTAATGACAAATTTGGTTTGTAATGACTGTTTTCTATGGCTAAGAAAGAAAAATGGTAGGCTTTAAACAAATGGTGCATGATTATTAGGGGTTGCTACGATGTCATTTTCCATCACCCAAAGATGCCAAAAAATAATTATAACACGGTCCAGACTAGTCAATTCTAATTTGAAAAGGTCAATGGTCTTTTCGGTATTGAATTTGTATTTGCTTTGATTATTATAAAGAAGTTTTATATAGAAATAAGTTAAATCTATTCCTCAATTATTTGAAGCATGTGCCTATGTTTTTACAAAGCCAGTCATACGGAGCCCCTTGAAAGGCTTAGCTATACTGTCACATTTATGTATATGGTTAATGATCACCATCAGATGATGTGGCCACAACGCAAGCAAATTAAAACATACATAGCTATAAAATTCCAAGCTTTGTATAAGTCATTAAACTACAATGAAGCTCAACAAAGACTGTTGATGATGGATATGCGTGAACAAGCTTCTCTTTTTGAGTACATAATGTAACTGAAATTATTTATATGTAATTAACGTAAAGACTTGGGATATATTATTCCCTCAAAGGAACTTGTAATCATGTAACTATCCAGAATAAAATACATCTTATCAAAGCATAAATAATTAATTAATTAGACAAAAAAAAAGAGTACGATCTACCTGTTAGGCGGTAACATTTTATTCAATAGATATGTTTAGCTTGAATAAATTTGACGGGGCATAGCCTAATTTGAATCCGGTGAATTATATATATAAAGGACTTTAGCAATATTGGACATGAATGATGCACCATGAAGGCGTTTTGCTTTAGCTAATGGAGGAAGGAGATTGTTGGCAGCAGTTCAAAGAATCAAGGCTCCTTTATAATTAATTATATGACATCTTTACAGACGCCACTAGATTAATCAAATCGATTTAATTTTTTGTATTTTCAAGAATTATTTTTCTGAATTAATATATTTATTTCTACTAACTGCTAAGACCAGGTTTTATTGGTTGAAAATGCGAAGGAGGGCAACTTTTTTCTGATTGATTTATGTAAATAGTAATTGTAGATTCAACAAATTTGTTTACCAAATATTTAGTATAAAATGATTTGACATTATTTTATGATTTTATCTTCTATAATTTTAAAATATTTAATTTATTATTATTAATAAACTGAAACATAATTTTGTAATCAAATTTTGATAAACAATATTGGTATCTCCATTCCTAAACAGCATTAACTAGTAATGTTAGGTTTAAGCGAAGGTAAATGGATCGAGATGCTATATTTAGCCCAGCCCATAATATTCTTCATGGGCTTTTTAACATCAAGATCTTTCCTTCAACTGTCTAACAGCTTTTTGGGTGTAAGACGCAACTTGCGTAGTTGCTGAGTTACCGAGTCAACTCGACCGAGTTACGTTAATGGCTCCAGTTTCTTGAACTTGAAATCAAACAGTGTAAAACCTGAACGAGCCATGAGCCAGAGGAAAATGAATTTGCGCCGGTGTAGTCATGCAAATTGCCCTCATCACCAGAATCGTGAGGCTCGCACTCTTAATATATAATCACGCATATTTGCTGTGCTACGTGCTCGCCAAACCTTGTGCTCAGCTTCGCCTAAGAAAAGAAACAAGAAACTCTATAAATCTTGAGGATCAAGATGACCATCACCACAACTTAGCAAATATTAATATTAATCTCTCCGCAGCTTTTCTACTTCGTTGATCAACTCCTCCAGTCGTACATTGTACAAGGAAGGCTAGAGAACATCGGTAAATGAACTCTCTGTCTCTAATATTTTCATGCACATTTTGCGCTTTGGTTAATACTCGGTGGGATTTTCTGTCTTCTTTATGTAAATTTGGAGCTAAAATTGTTTGCTTTTTGTTTTTTTTGGGTGAAGGTGTAGTTGGAATATAAGAAATTAAGAGGAAACATGTCGATAAGTGGTGGGGTTTATTGGGCTCTCATTGTCTTGGGAATGGAGGTAATTTGTAATGTAATGGCTGCAAATAAAGAAGGGATGCTATTGAGGCAGGAGAGAAATGATTTAAACAAAAATGAGATGCGAAACCAAGGACTTATAGCAGGTGGTTACGGGGGAGGATCGGGAGGCACAGGCACTGGCATTGGGTCGGGAGTTGGTTCTGGTTACGGTGGTGGTGGTGGTGGTGGTGGAGTCGGAGGCTATGGGGGAGGTAGCGGCTATGGTTCGGGTGGAGGAGGAGTTGGCAGTGGGTCCGGTGGAGGATTTGGAATAGGAAGTGGCTCTGGGACTGGGACTGGAACTGGAACTGGTTGGGGAAATAATGGTGGAGGAAGTGGGTTTGGCTCAGGTTCAGGCTCGGGTTCCGGTTCGGGTTCGGGTTCAGGACCAGGCTATAGAAACCGTGGTGGTTCCAGTGGAGGGGGATACAATCATGATGGGTCCATGGTTTAGGCCTGGAAGGACTTAACAAGGATTTGCCTAGGCGTAGAGAATTTCAGAACCAAGCAAAATAAAACGTATTAGTTTCTTCTGATGTTTAGTTTGCTATCTGTGTGATATTATAGGCATACAGGCTACAGCTTAGCTATTTTATGTAATAAGTCTCAATATTGCCTTCCTTATCCATCGGAGTAACGAAAAAAAAAGTGTTAACTTTGGCCTCTACTTCTCTTCAAATCTCAAAGTGGATTTCTAATTTTTCTGTTGTTTTTTTAGTATAATTTTAGCTCTTTGATTTCATGTAATAAAAAACAGATACGGATGTCTACTTTAAAAATCATGTATGCTCCTTTGTGCTCTGTTTTTTACAGTAAGATTCAAAAATATTTAGAGGGAGAGAAAAGCAAAAACAGAACGGGTGAACTCAACTTGCTATCTCACGAGGAATGCAATGCCTAATTTATCTGACGGCCCTTTTGTTGTAGTAGATTTCAGGGAAAATACTATTGGCTATGTTGTGATGTATTGAAGTTACGAATCGTTGGAAATTCTGTTCTCACCATTTTCTCTCTCCAAATATTTAAAAAAAAAAAAAAAAAAAAAGTGCTTTTAGAAACAAATGTAAGATGCACATGATTTATAGAAGTTAACATCCAGCAGCCTTTGATTTTATGTTTTTTTCAACATTTAAAACAAAATTTCAAATAAAAGGCCCATGACCATTTTGAGTTTGAGAGTATACCAGAGAGTCCAAAACATAGCTAACCTCAAATAATAAATAAATATATAAACTACTGCTTGGAAAAAACCTGATATGCAGCTATAAATTGCATGAGAATGAATTAAGTCACCAATTATACGACTCTTATAACAATGTTTGAATGCTCATAGACATTCTTATATGTGATTTTAGTCGCTCTCTGTTTTACGCAATACTAGAGTCAAAGACAAAACTAAAAGCAGCAGCAAAAGCTTTACGGAAAACACGTATCGCTACTTAAGCCGCACGGAAACAAACGATAAACACGGTAAGTCATATATATACAACGCATATGTCAACAGTTTTGATAACCACACAAAGTTACAATAAATGTAGAATAAATAAATAATAGTATAATCAATCAACCCAGGACCCACAGACGCACATATGTTATACTAACCACGAGAATTTAACCTTTTCTAGTCGGGCAAACCCAGAGTAGCACCTATGTCTGGGCGATCAAGGAGGAAAGCGACCATGTCATCCTGAAGCCTGAAAATTTTTCAGATCAAACCTAATTATTGCCCTTCATGGGATTTGAATGGAAAAAGTAAAATTAAGCACATACCAAGAATAATAGAAACATGGATGTCAATGAATTTTTTTTACAGTAATGTACTTAATTGTGAGCGATTTAGGTGCAGAATCATAAAGCTTAGAATATGACGTACTAAATGTTCTATGCAAAGTCAATTTCATATCTTTCGTGTAATTTGTGGTTGTGTTTTGTATGAAGCTCCTACACAACCCCATTTCCCCTTCAGCTAGCAAGCTTGAAGATTTGACATATTCAGTTGCATTGTGTGAAAGCAAACTTATATAAATCATCCAGCTTCTCCAGAATCCTCATGATTCTGATAAGCATTAAGATGTGGAGGGTATAAGAGGGAAAAAGATCAATATGAACGAAAATATAAGCATACCCTGCTTTCTAAGTGTGAGCCACTGGTTAAACCAACTTCATCAGCACTGGACTTCTGTTCTGGTTCCCTTTCCCTATGATGGATGTCAAGCAGTTGCAAGAAATATTTAAGATTACAAATAACAAATTCACTTTTTTATACATACAACTTGATAAATTATAGACAGACTGGAAGGATACCTTTCACTTGCAAAATTTGGTTGATTTTGCAAACATGAGCTTGAACCAGGATCAATAGTCATTTCCTCCTTTGAGGATTCCGGTTTATCTTCTCCCTTAAAACCAAGAAGGAAATAAATATGAATATCAAAATGACATGATTGAAACGTTCTTCAAGGTATAAGTCATCAAGAATCAATAGCACACTATGCCTCAAAGCAAATGCTTACAGCCAAATGGTCTTCCATCCACCCTGGAATGTTATCTGAAAGAATGGTGATATACTGCTCCATTGCCATCTCTGGACTCATGTTCCCCAACCTCTGCCAAGCATTCCTTGCACAATGTAATCAGTGCCCTCCATCACTCACATATAGCAGCTCTCAACCCTGTTATTGTAACTAGCAATCAAGCTATACCTTGTAATTTGGTATAGGCCCCTTGGGTGTTTGACAAGTTCAGGTTCTTCTAACTTTGACAAATTTTCTAGTGAAGAATCAATTGAGGTATTAGGTAATTTTGAAATTATGGATGTGGAAAGCTTGGGAGTTTCTAAACAGAGTGAGTTTAAGACCACTTGTCTTGAGGAAATTTCGATAACATCAGGACATTTGCATTGAGTTGGTCTATTTTTTCAGCTGTCTTGACTCGCAACATATTAGATTGGTTGAAAATCACTAGTAAGAATCTTACAAAAGATTAAATATGATCGTAGAATGTTGAAGATTCGGCAATACAAATACAAATAGTAAGAAGTCCCGAGCAATAAAAGGAATGTAGGGATCCTAAAAATGGTGGAAGGCCAAGAGCATTAACTAGAACTAGCCCAATTGACATCAAGGATTTAGATACTGCAGTTTACTTCACAGTGAACGTGACCCTAGGAGTAGGAATGGAAAAATGGACTAACATATTTAGGAGGAAGAACTCTCAATTCCTGGATTATTATACTCGTTGTAGATCATTTAAGTTCTAAATTTTCAATTCTCTTCAGACCCTTTCTCTAAGACTTCTCCAGATATGCTCTTCAAACCTTTATCACATTTCATCTTGTAAAATAATTTATTCTGCCTACCATTTTCTTCAAAACTCTATTTGTTATGCTTTTGGTTTATCTTCATTTTTCAATCTTATGAGGTTAACATATTTTCCGATTGACATTTTGCCAGTTTATATTCTAAGGGTTGAGGCATTTAAACAAGCATAAAGACGATGAAAATAGATAAGCAATCCCATCCTAAATCATCTTACACAGATAAAAGACAATATCAATAAAGAAAAGGCGACGGAAAGTTTAGTACCACTTAGCACGAGCAGATAGCTTGAGAGCCATAGGCTGAGATTCATAGCAAGGCCCTTCTGTGGCAACCTTGTGAAGCCCAAACAATTCCATCTGTACGCCACTCCCAGCATTTACCAAACGATCATCGCCCTTAGCCCCAAACTGGGACTCCACAAATTTCACCGCCGCCGCGAAATCATTCTCCAACTCACTTCTCTCAATTCCTTCCCAGTCGTCGTCCTCGCTATCATCATGCATCCCAACCTCGTGCAGTTCAACTTTTCCCTTCGATTCGACGCCCACAGCACTGACCTCTTCGGGTTCAGTTCGTGCAATAGCCACGTCATCAGTCGCCGACTCTTCCCCAATTACGTCTACTCCTCTGTTCCCAAAAGTTTCTTCCACGGAGCCATCGGCACGACCCTCATTGACTCCTCGAGGATCATAGTCCCAAATTTTCTCAGCCGACGCAGTTTCCTCGCCGCCCGATAGCTTTTCCGGCAACCCAACAGCCTCCGATTGTTCTCCCGAACCGTCCTCCAGAAATTCCCCTTGACGATGCTGCAGTTGTTCGGTAATCTCCTCAACCTGACGATGGTCTGGTTTCCCTCCGAACCTATCAACCTCTTCCACTGCTTCTCTAACAAATTCAACCCTGCTCTCGATTTCGAAACCCCGAACCCTCAAACTATCTTCGCAAGGTATCTCCGCCTCAGCAATACCTTCATCAGAAACACAAGTCGAATTCAAGTCAGAGTCACGGTCCCCAGAATCGCCAGCCAAAGCAAAGGCTACGAGTTTGGCGACGAGGAAAGAGAGGAGAAGCGCCAGAGAGGCCGTCAAAAAGAGCTCTCGGGCAAGCTCCATGGTTTTGTTAGAAAAAGAATCGAAGAAGAAAAGGGTTAGAGCTTTAGCGATGGTGATGATGATGATGAGCTTTAGCGAAGCTTAGCTTAATCGCAAACAGAGAACGAATAATATATGTCAGGTTAAAGAGCAGTAATCATGGTATGGTTAAGGAAGGCAGAGAGAGGGGAATGGGATATTTGCAGAGCAGAGCAAAGCATATTCGTACCTTTTCTTTAAGAAATTTATGGAAGATATGGAACCCACACCTAACAGCATCGTTGGTTAAAGTCACGGACGTAAAGCGCGCGAGCGAGCCTCCAACAAGGGACTGACTAGGAAAGACGGTTTTATGTTATCCGGTTGAGATAGCCAACCGCATTATTACTATTATTTGACTTCACCACGCGCATTTAGAGGCGCGTATCCTGCAAAATTCTCTCAAGTCACTTGCCGGTATTCCACTGGCAAGGAGTTAGAAATCTTGCTAAATTAGTCAATCAGGCTTTTTGCATGGAAAAGGAGGAGGAAATATAAATAATAAAGCCGTGGGGTAGATGTAGATTTGCGTGCTTATCACGTCCCGTCCGATTGCGACGTGGAGACGGCGGTGACTGATAAATTCATAACACATTTAATTCGTGGTAGGTGGGCTGGAAATTTTAACACGTGGGTCGTGATGACGTGGCCTATATCTTTTGAGTTTAGCTTTGAGTCTAGCGGTGGGTAAGAGTGTATTTTAAGAGTTTATTTGATGTCATCTGTATATAAAATTATTGTAATATAGAATAGTAATAGTCACATTGATAATATATAGTATTTTTCATATCTTTTACATCTTAATAATGCTCGGCTGCCCGCCTTCGTCATTGCTTCGTTCGTTGGTAATTATAGATTGATTACGTTTTTAAGTAATCTTCTTTGTTGCCAAATTACTTTTTCTTTTTCGATGAATATGGACCAAGTTATCCTTATTCTACGTGGGATTATAAATATAGCATCAACCATGTTCTCTGGCTTATGATGATTAATTGGGACCAAATTAAATATGTCCGTAATGTTAGGGTGACACCCACTCAATGAATCAGTATCAGTTTATTATATTCTACTTATACTTGGCTTTGGAAACTTGCGCTTGTACGGACTTTAAGCTTCTAGTTTTGTGAAAAAATGCCCAAAAAAATTTTTGGCATAGTTGTGGGCTCTTTATTTTACTTTCAATCTCAAATTGGCTGTGGGTCTTCAAATTTTCTGCTGTGGAGATTTTCTCAACGGGTTAGAAAAGTTATAGATCCAAAAATTAATAGAGGCCACATGATTAAAATAGATTGGATAAAAAATACGAATAATTGAAGTCACCCAGTTAAAGTCGCGGGTCATGCACCCACACAGGTCACCGAAGGCCCTGCTGAGTGAAACAAAATTGGAAGGCTAGTCCAAGCGGGTGAATGATGCACGTAAAGGTGAAGGAAAAAGTCGGCAGGTGGGGTCCATTCCACATGCTCAAACTCTTACCTATATTCTTTTAATGTTACATATCAGACGATGTAGGATTCAAACCGTTGCATCATAGTCATTGATAGGAGTTAAAGGGTCTATATGAGTTGGCTGAGTTTTTAAAAAAAATCAACCGTTTGGGTTTTTTAAATTGTAATTCAAAAGATGGTGATAAATCCAATNTGCTCAAACTCTTACCTATATTCTTTTAATGTTACATATCAGACGATGTAGGATTCAAACCGTTGCATCAGTCATTGATAGGAGTTAAAGGGTCTATATGAGTTGGCTGAGTTTTTAAAAAAAATCAACCGTTTGGATTTTTTAAATTGTAATTCAAAAGATGGTGATAAATCCAATTCAATCCAATCTATAGAGTGCGGGTTAAGTTAATAGAGTTGGTCGGGTTAATTCATTTTTAATTTAGTCTAAATTAATTTTTTAATAAATTAAATTACAATCAATAACTTACTCCATTCTTCTTTATTTTTGCAAAAATAAATTGCATAAACTATTATAAACTATTATAATGCAAGAAAATAAACTACAAAAACTCCTTACTAAATTGAAAATACAAATTACAATCCATATCCAACTAAAATTAAAAAATAAATTTTCTCAAATTAAAACAATCAATGTCAAACTAAATTATAACAAATAATCCATAAGCATGTTTTTTCAATACAATATAACAATCTTCAATTCTTCATGGCCTTACAACTCCAAAGCTTCCAACATCTATGATCCATCCATGGCCTCCAAAATTGATCAAGTCTCAGGATCAATAACTATATTAGATGAGTTTGTCTCTAAAAAGGGAAAAAAACAAAGTATTTAAGAAACATAATATGTTACAATTCATATGTTAAGCAAAGTGAGATATCTTATTTAAAAAAAGTAAAGTGAAATATTAAAATAAAATTTTTGAATTGAAAAAGTTATGGAGGTACCTGACTCAAAATCAACACAAAAAGCAAAACATTCATCATAAGTACGATCAAGAAGCCAATTTATATATATATATATATAATTTAAGCTTTACTACTTAAATGGTTATAGCCAAATGCCTAAATTATCACAATTAGACATATGTTTTGAAGCAAAAACACAAATACCAAATACCCTAAAAATATATAAAAACACAATTAGCCATCTGTGAAATTAAAAAAAAAACAAACAAAATCAATAGCCTGATGCAAAAAAAAAAAAAAAANAAAAAAAAAAAAAAATACACAAAACACAAAATCTGATGCAAAATTTTTAATAGCCCGATGCATCAATTTTAGAAATAACAAAATTTCTTATATTAGAAATAACAGAACATGCACATCAATTGTATTTCAATAATTTTTTATTTTCTTTTCTTTATTTCCAAAAGAAGAAAAAACATACTTACTACAGAGGACATGGAGCGGCGCTGGAGCTGGAACTGGCGGAGTAGAGTGGGGTGGGGGCTGAAGCTGGCGGTGCAGACTGCAAAGGAGGGGCAGGGCAGTCGAAATTCACTCGGGCTGGGGGCTGGAGCTGAAAAGGGGGCAGCGCTGGAGCTGGAGCTGCCGGAGCAAAGGGGAGTGGGGGCTGGAGCTTGCAGTGTAGACTAAAAAGGAGGGGTGGGACAGTTGGTATTCACTCCGGCTGGGGGCTGGAGTTGAGATAGGGAGGCACTGGAGCAAGAACTGATGGAGCAGAAAGGGGGCTAAAGTTGATGGTGTAGAGTGCAAACAAAGGAAGGGCTCAGGGTTGGATTCAAGTTTGAGAAAGGGGCAGCGTCATCATATTTGATTTTAGTTCATTATGGCAAATGGGGTTTTGTTTTTTTTTTAATATGTATACGGGTCGGGTCGGGTCGGGTTCACCAGATTTTTTTATTATTCAACCCGAAACATGACCCGATGGGTGCGGATTAAAAATCATCCGACCCAATCTAACTCAAATATTTAATTTTTTCAGTAGATTAGATTAGGCTGGATTGGCTAAGTTGAGTTGGATTGACGGATTTTTATACATCTCTAATTGGAGTTCACCAAAAATAAAAAAAGTCATTGATTGGAGATATTTAAATAAAATAGTAAGTAATAAAGGAAGGGCATATTCTTTTTGGAAACTGTTTCTCCTTTTGCTCTCAAATTTTTTTTATCTATCTTTTATCATTTAGGCAACATCTATTCATTTTGATCATGAATTTCTTTCTTCAAACTTTTGTTTTGCATAATAGCCAGCTCTTTTCTTTTTGGAGTCTTGTTTTTCACATACATTTACCAGTTTTTCACCATTTGAGAGTTTGTAAAGAGAGTGTGTGAGTTTGTGTGACCACAATAGCTGACTTAGGAAATATTTGTCAAAATATACATTAATTATTTTTTATATTTGTCAAAATTTTAATGGAAAAATTTGATAGTGATAAGTGGTTCAAAAACTATCTTATTTTTTTCTTTTCCTCGTAATATTCAAGTTGAAGCTCATCGTAGCGTGTTTGAGGTTTATAAATATATAATTGTTTGCTGTCTCTTTCTCACTTCTCACCGTTATCTCTCTTTAAATATTTCAAACAAAATCAATGAAGAAGGAAAACATCATAAAATGTGTTGGATTTATGCTATTGAGCAAGAATTAAGAAGCTTGCTTGATTAATAATAGTTATAGAATCTTCAAACTAGTTTATTTAATAACATGCCTATTTATGTGATCATTTAGATATATACAGAAATTCAACAGTTGAATCCAAAATGTTAATTCAAATCCTAAGAAATTAAGATTTACAGTCTATAAGTATATTGTTTGGTAGTCTTTAGAATTACACATTTTACATATTATTTTTCAAAAATTTAAAATCTCAGTAGAAATGCAACCACACGTATATCTTAAGAATAATTTGATTATGAAGACATATTAATTGATCATTCGATTTTTGGTATATGTTTCCTACAAAATAAACAAACTTTAAATTAAGTAAATCTGAGCCCAGCAGCTTCTGTTTTCAATTTTACTACATTACGTAAATGAATTATGAAACTAAAAAATTTCAAATGGAGGTCCTTAATATTCACTATGAGGTTGCGCTATAATTATATAGAGGATTTAAAATTAAATTCTATCCTATTATATATAATAAAAAAAAGACTGGTACGTACTAAAACTTTTAAAACCTGAAATTAATTAATGGAACTGTAAATTGCATGAGTGAAATAGCTGGGTCATCCTGAAGCTCAACACAGAAAGTTGGAAAATTGCTCATGGACGTTGAATTGAGTTATTCTACACGTTTTACGCATGCCAGGGTCAAACTCAAAGACAAGACTTAGCCAGACGGAAATTAAACATGGATGAATACATTTTTCTTTTTAACACTTACCTCTGTTTCTAGTCGATCAAACCAAGAGAATCGCACTAATGATTGCAAGATCAGGCAGTGGGGCTGGGCTTCAGCTCCGGAGTTTGTTCTGGTTACGAGGCCATTATTATAGAAAGATTTCACTGGATTGGGCCTAGTAAAACATTGTACTAGACTCATTGTCACATCCGAAACTCACATTTATAATCACGGAGACTCCAGCGGTATTTAGCAGTTCGAAGCTGAATAAATTTAAAATTCAATTTAATTCAATTTAATTAGTAATTCCATTATATATAATTAATTTAAATTTAAAATTATGTATTTAATTTAAAATTAATTAAAATTTAAAAAAATTTAAAAATATTCAATTTAAAATTCAAATAAAATTTATAAAATACTCGTTTTAATAAATTATATAAAAATTTAAATATATTCAAGACTTTGTAAAACATTTTTAAAATATAAAGAATTTAAATATATTTCATTGGAATTTAAACGATATTTTGTGAATGAAAAAATTTAAATAAAATTCTATATATTTTTTATAAATTTTTTTGAATTTTTATAAATTCTATACAAAATTTATAGAATTTTATAATAATTTATAAATT
>QANX01003512.1:100119-112471 GCA_003254975.1 Ochetophila trinervis
ATTTCTAAATATATTATATTGGATTCGATGTATAAATCATTTCAATTTAGATTGAAAAAATATAAACCGATTATTAATTGTATCAAATTGTTATTTTTAAATTTAATTGGTTTCGAACCGAAAAACACTTTTAATATTTGTTTAGGTGATATATTAATTTTAGCAATTCACATTTCATTAGAGGTGCTCTAAACTGCATTCATTAAATTATAATCTAAATTAAAAGTCAAAAAATAAATTAATTAAATTTATATTCCTATATATAATGCAATATTTTTATACATCTTCATTTCATCATTAATTTTAATATTTTTGTTTGATTAACAAATCCTTTTCATCTTAAAATCAAATTATGACAACTAAAGCCCAAATAGAAATGCCAGGAAACTATATATATATATATATATCCGATAGTGTTATACAAATCAATTTAAATTAATAATAAAAAATAATAACAAAATAGAATTGGATGATCAAAACATGACCAAAGATGTGAAGAAAGTAGTAATACTCCAATGAAGACTAATATAATTACTACATACACACACATGTATATATTCTACATATATCAAACTGAAAATAAAGACTAACGAACTTTTATTTTAAAATCATTGTACATCTTTTCTACATTTCAAACATGTAAGAGAAAGAGAAAAGTAGAGAGATAAAGGATAAGAAGAGGCCAGCTTTTAAACTCTGTCGGGTTGGAAAATCTTCATTCGTCATAATTCATCATAAACATATTGAGAATCTTCATTTGTAATAAGATCTATCTACATAATTCATCTTGTTTCTCTTTGACCTTTCTCTTCCGATCCTCTTAATGTTCCATTAATGTGTGAAGAAGTAAATATACTTGGTTATTACCCAAAAAAAAAAAAGTAAATATACTTGGTTTCTTGAATTTCAACATATATTTATAAAATTCATTTTTATATTTTAATATAAGTAAAAATGTTATAAAGAAAACTAAGAAAAGAAAACTAAACATTTGTTCTGCACAGTCATTCACCTATATAACTATCACAATCTCAACACATAAAACAGTTGCCAACCGGAACGCGGATTATGTTGCAAAATTTACTTTACGTTCGAGTAAAGACCTGCATTTCGTGGACAGTAATGTTGTGCAGATTTACCTTTTAAACTATTTTCTTTTCTTGTTTTGGAGCAGGCTGATGCTGGCTCTTTGCTGCAAGCCCTTGGTGGGCTTTTTTGTGCATTAATGCAGGTATTTTTACCACACACAAAAGGAAAGGAAAGGAAAAAAAAAAGAAAAGTTTCCTACACTAAATAATAATAATAATAATAAGGTTTGCCAAATTAAATTTGACTTATTCGGGGTGGATACTTCGTGTCACCCGCACGATCGCTTGAATCCTTCCAAATTTTTTAATAGCCATTGCAGAAGTTAAAATTCTTGCGCTAAAAAAATAAGTCAAACAATAAATAATCAAATCATATAATAAATCGAACGAGAATCAACCTAAGAAAACGACAATTACAGAACAAATCAAACTTAATCATGATAGAGTAAGAAGCAAAAAATAAAATAGAAACAAAAGCACCAAAAGATGAGAAGTAGAACCCAATAGTCTAAATGAAAATAAAGAAACTAAACTAAAAATCCATAAAATTTTAACTTAGCAAGAAGTCCTAGTTTAACCTAAAACTCAAAACAGCGTTACTTATGAGCATTCCTATTTTTCAATTTGTCATCTATTCCCGTGTTTAGGTAGGTTCAATGAAGAAAAATTGAAAATAAAGATTAATGGATACTTCTAAAAACCATATACATCTTCTACATTTGAAACCCTAAGAGAGAGAGAGAGAGAGAGAGAGAGGACGAGAAAGACGGTGGCTTCTAAATCTCTATATGGTTATCAAGGTCTTCATCCATCGGTTCCCCCCCACCCCCCCTTGAAAAGAAGAGTTTTATAGAGAAAATCAAAAAGGGGCAAAAGCAACCCAGAAATCAAGAGTTGGCTGCATGATAAAAGCCGAGGAGATCTGACTGCCTATTGACTAACAATGTGGGCAAGCCTATTCCCTTCCCTCGGCATCCAAACAAAAGCAGAAAAAGAAGAACATAAGCCAACAACAACACACTACTTTAAAGAGGACACAAGCCAAAAATACAATTTTAGTGTTCAGCAGACCAATGTAGAAAAGAAAAATCTAGACTATTCAAGCTTTGGATAACAAAGCTGGCATCACTCTTCCACTCTTCTTGAACCGCCACCCTAAGGCCATTGAAAATAGCTACCAATTCAGCCAAGGATAATCGTTTCTCTGTTGGACCTTAATTTTTCTTCCTCTTAATATTTCATTAATGTGTAAAGAAGCATATATACTTGGTTTTTTGAATTTACAACATTTATATAAATTAAATTGATTTTTATATATAATATAAATAAGAACATTTATATACCAAACTAGCAAAACAAAACAAAAAGCTAAATATTGCTTTTCGGTCAAAATAAAATAAAATAAAAACTAAACATATAACTTATGCACAGTCATTTATATAAACTATCACAATCTCAATATATAAATAACAAATGTTGCATACGTTAAATAATCAGCAGCAGCAGCAGCAAAAAATAAATCAAACGTAATCATCATAGAATTTCACCAATAAAAAAAAAAAAACGTAATCATCATAGAGTAAAAAGTAAAATCAAATCAAATCAAAAGAAACAAAAGATGAGAAAGTAGTACCTAACAATCTGTTTTATAATCTAACTCTGAATGAAAATAAAAGCCCTATTTATTATCAAGATATCCTAAATCCAGGAAACACAAAACATAATCTAATTGTAATTTAGAATGAAGTCCTAATTAAATCAGAAACTTTAACATTATATAAATGTTATAGAAAATAAAGAATCGTATCTGTAATCCAAATAGAAAACAAGATAATCTGGTTGTAACTGAAAAAAATAAAATAAAAATAAATAAAATAAAAACCAACCCTATTTGTAAATCAGGGAGTCCTAATCAAAATAGAGAACTAAAGCATAATCTAATTCTAATTGAATATAAACTCAAAATCCATAGAATTCTTTCAGGTTTAAAACTCAACATAATAATACACGGAGGTCCTAAATAATTTTGATATAATGTGCTCTGAAAATAAATTAACAGTACTTTTAAACTAAAAATAAAGAATTGATGATCATGGAAATTTTTATCATAAATCCTCCATCATAATAGATCCTTATATTTGGACTCCAATATCAAAAGTAGACTATATATATATATAAATTTGTTACTATTCATGTCAACTTAAAATTTAGGTTCAATAAAGAGAAACAAAAAATAAAAACTAAAAGATATTAATTCTAAAAACCATGTTTATCTTTTCTACATTCGAAACATTATGAAAAAGAGAAAAGTGGAGAGAGAAAGAATGGGAAGAGGTTAGCTTATAGGGTTGGAAAATCTTCAACCCTATACAAGGTAGACTTAATAATATAAAAACAATGGCCAACTATGTAAAATTAAAATTTGACCTATTCTGGTGGAGTAATTTTTATTCACCCGTGGTAATTTTCTCATACAAACGATATACAAGGGTAGACTTAGACATCTGCGGTTCCCTTTCCAGCACAGCAACCACATCCTTAATGGATATACTTCGTGCCACCTTTGCATGGGGCACGATCACCTGGTTCCTTCCAAATTTTCTAACAGCCCCTGCACAAATTAATTTTTTTGCGATTAAAAAAGAAAAAAAAATCAAATTGACAAACAGAGCTCAAACCAATTGCATCCTACACTGGCATTTAAAAACAATTAGAACTGCAAGATCGAAACAAGCAATATGGATAAAAAATGTGAGCAAGGTAATACTCCACACGGAGAGAGTTTTGTTAAAAGGTATATCTTCCATAATCAGCAAACTGCACAAATGAAACCAGACACCAGAAAGTACAAATCTCCCATAAAAAAATAAAAATTTATGGCAGATTTCTTAAACCATAGAATTCTGTTTTAGACCTCAAAAGACGAGAAGTAGAACCATTTGACTCCAAGAACATGCACAGTGTGTGGGCAGACTTAACTACATGGTACTTGCAATTAACCCTGTGCAACATATCCTCAATAAAATAATGATTTGTCAAATCATGTTGTAACCATTTACATATTTCCTGTGATAAGGCGTGGTCACCAAATACAAGGGCATGGATAATGTCTATAGTTTCTGTGAACGTGTGACGTGTCTGATATATAGTACTATTGATATCTACAGTTCATTTACATATGGCAAGACAAAGCTACAAAATATCAGCATCAAAGGTCAATGGCACATACCAGGAGCAGAAAAAAGAGCTGCACTGCTGCATTTTTCAGAATCTTGATTATCTTTAGTAGTTTTTCCAGTCATTGATAAAGGCTTGCGGTGCACATCTTTACTTGGCTGGGATCCAGATGCTGCATCTGTTCCTCCTTCACGTTTTTGCCGGGCTTGCTCAGCCATAAGTTGCCATTTTGACAGCATGTCATCTCCTCCAACAGCAGCTCGAGCAGCAACATTTGCAGCAGTTGTCCTCATTTTGTCATCTTCTTCTTTGTTTGCCTGCCCCTTAAAGAAAGCGAGAAAATACATTCAACTATTGGTCTAAGAAGCAGATATACATAATGCTTATAGAAAATTTATCTGTTTACCTTAAATGATTTAGAACGACCATCATCTTTCTCCTTTTCGCCATCAACTGCATTATTACCTTCAGGCTGCATGTGGCAATATAAAACCTTAAGTAACTTGAAAATGACATAAACATATACAGAATCATACATGAATATTAAGAGCAAGCTACACCACACAAGCATCATACAATAGATACTTAAGATGCACAAGATTCACTCACTTCATTTAGTCTTTTGAGCTTGTCTGCCTCAGCCTGTTTTCTTTCCCATTCTTCCCTAGCTTTCCGGTTCATTGTTGTAATTTCTAATCGTGTATCAGAGGTAGTAATAGTCCGGTGTCTTGTTTTCTCAGCATCCACACGCTAAAGAGATTTAAACAAATAAAGTAATATATAAAAAAAAAAATCTTAATTCTGCAGGAAGAAAAAATATAATAAAAAGACTAACCTGCTTTGACAATCTGATTAGATTATTTATTAATCCACGCATTCTTTCCTCCACACACTGATAATTCAGTCAGTATAATGTTAACATTTTTAGTCTTATCAAATTGAAAAGACTCAATGGCTAACATCTCACCAGTGACAAACATCGCTCCACATCGTTGCTTATGCTTTTCAAACCGCATTTGGCCACTGCCATACACAAATGTACAAATGCCAAAAAGCTCAGTGGATGGTGTTTCTGATGCTGACATCAAGTCAGAATTCTACAAAGAGCATATACATATGGAAGTAGAGGTGTCAATGAAAAAGGAGCAATATAGATACTTAACTGATTTCTGCCATTTTTTTCTGCAGGGGAGCCTTCTGCAAAATCAACCTTTCTTCTTCTTCTTGCACAACTTTTCGAGATGCTTCAGAAACTCGACTGTCATCCTTAGGCCCAGAAAACAGCTGTTCTTCCTCTTCCTGTTTAGTTGGAGAATATCAAAGGATTCTCAGTTGTATACTCTTCACTTACTTAACTAATTAAGGAAAACTGCAATATACCATACCCTAAGATTAACTCCGCTAACAGCAGTAACATCATTGAGTTGTTCAATGCTTTGATCCAAAAATGTTCCAGACACTTTTTGCTTCTTACTGTAGGATTCCCATATACCAAATGTGAGGGAGGAACAAAAGAAAGTAAGAAGGTAGAATGTTGCCACAAATGAAGAAAATAAAATCAGCCCCAGACAAAAATACAAGTAAACAAGTGGATTAGTTCATTTCACCTTGAAGATGGTGGTGAAGAACCAAGTGCTTCAAGTGGTTTCTTCTGGCCAACAGAAGGCTTCTTCGGAGTTGTTCTATTATTTATCCCAGCAAGATTGGTTCCAGAAGGTATCCGAGGTCCTAACTGACAATATAGAGAGCAGGAAAAAAAAAACTCAATAAATATAGAAAATTAGCATGCAAGTCGCAAGAAAGAATCATGAAAATAAACATTAATTTGCAGCATAAAGTAGATTAAAATAACGAAGATGAAATTACCGGCACATTAGAATCCAATTGCATTGTCATGGAAGAAGAAACTGAATTTGGGGGACCAGCAGAAGATGAAGGAACAACATTTGCAGAATTGGAAAAACCCATCCTCGAAGGCTGCTTTTCTAAAGATTCATCCTTTGAAGTTCCTGGTGATGCATTTCCCTGTTCAACCTGTGTGGCAGAAACAGAAAGTAATCCCTGTGGGTTGGTCAACAGAGGCTTTTGCTGCTGGTCAGTAGCCTGATCAATTGGTTCATGTTTTACATAAGCCATTGATGACAAAGAACCAACATTCTGCTCTTTGTTTGTTGAGGATTGCCAATTAGCTGGATTCTGTTGCAAAATTGAATTGTTTGCAAAGTGAGAAAGTGATCCACCATGTGTTCTACTAGGATCACTTAAAGAATTTTGCCTCTCCAATTTGGGGACACTCATGATGTTGCTAGCCTGTACTTCTCCACCTACCTGAGCTAAACTCATGTTTTGATGCTGAGGGATTTGCCTCAATTGTGAATCATGTGGCAATTGTGGTTTGATAGATAATGTGGAAGTATTGACATTTGTCCCAGAATACGGATGGTAATTACCACCATTACCTCCATACATTGGAAATGAAGTCTGTGGATAGTGCAAATGCCGTTGCTGTTGTTTGTTAAGTCCCTGCATAGGACCTGAAGAGCGTTCCCTCTCCTGATTGGCAGCTACCACACTGGAAGAAGGCATTTGATTTACTTGCATTCCACGGGAATCAGACTGGCGATCTGTCTCTCGTGATATCTGGACATTGTTTTCTAGGACTGGATGACTTGGATCAGTCTGCACTTGAACTGCTGAAGCAGGATTTTGTGAGACTTCTGTGGGAGAATTGGCAACCTTCTGATGAAGGTGTGCAAATGAACGAGGATCAGTGAATTGTGTGGCTCCTGCAGTAACAGTTGGCATACCTGGAGACTGTTGCCGCACTGATGTCTGAGACACTGATGAGTACTGTTTCGAACTTGGCTGCAAGTTCTATACATGGTCAGCACATTACAAGATAACTTTAAACCCCTAACAATTATATCCAATGCATTATATATACAGACCTGAGATTGAACTTTCAGTACTGCCAATTTGAGAACCTGGTCCCCCACAAGTCCTTTAATAAGCCGAACAAAAGCATCTTTGGAGATTTCATTACTCTTAACATAGCAAAACCAATTCAGAAATGATCAATACCGATGAAACAAATAACAGCCAATAAAGAAATCCTGTCTAGAACCCACCTTCAGTTTGCCAAATAGAATTTGAAGTTGCATGCCTTTGTCTTTATCAAGCTGGGGCAATAAGACAGGCAGTAACAGCCCAAAGGGTACTTGTTTACTGCGATTAGTAGGGTTGCTTGGCTGCTCAGAGACAGTTGCCTGTTGATTACTCATCTTCTGAAGTTTCAAGTATTGTGATTCACTGTCTGGATTATGTGTCCTATCTGGCTCATGTATAGCAATAGGATTTTTTCCAGAAATCTGCAACCCAGTTGTTTGAGGAATCTGGAGAGGATTTCCTTCTGTTTGCCCTTGTTGATGATCGCCTTGGGATTGTTTCTGCGGAAAGGGAAAGTGATTAGGTACCTGTGGGGCATTGTTGTGTTGTTCAAGATCCTCAGTAATGGATCCATGTTGCTTTAGGTCCTTGTCAGATAACTTTGTTTCTTGCTGCTGTGTACTTTTTTGGTCTTGTTGAATTTGACAGTCGGTACTTCCATCTCTGCTAGCGATTTGCAACTGTGGTAATGAATGATTAGAAGTATTATTGCTCCCTTGAGACATTACTGCAGCATGATTAGCCATACACGTCATGTACAACTAAACAAGTTTCACATTATCAAATTAAGCGAACTAAAGAAACTGAACCAGGTATTCAACTGAAATGGAAAGTAGTGCCACTCAAACAAATAAAAAGCGCAAACCAATTTTGGATAAGAAAGATACCGGAGTCTGAATCAGAGGGCTGGGAAGCCGACGCATCACCTCCAATATCTCTATTTAGGGCTGCTTGGAAGGCTTCCACGTCTGCCCCTGAATGCATGCTTTCATCCTTCGGATGGAAAAAGATAAAATTAATTATTAAATTAATTAAAAATATGCCTAAGATTTCAATTTCAAACTCTTGCGAGTTCTAGAGTGCTCGAATTCAAACTCTTGAGCTCTCGAATTCTTGAAGTCTTGGGAGTTTTTTCTTTATTTCAGTCCCATCCAGCCAAAGAAAAAAAAAAAACACACACACACACACACACAAAAGGAAAAAAAGTAAAGGAAAATATAGAACCCTAAAGATGTTGTAGAAAGAGGAGGAAAGAGAATTGAGAAAACCTCGTCGTCTTCGAGGAGCTTCTTCATAATCGAGGGATCCATAATTACAAATCTAGGTCTTAGAAATGCGTCGCGGCTTCACAACGGCTACCTTTCACAGTCAGATGATCGGAAAGTAATTTCTCACTTCGCTGGAGTGACTGCTCGGTTGCGAATCAACGAAGAAATATTATAGCTTCTCTGGCGAAACAGAGTCTATACGTACAAATCAACATCGACCACAATAATCTCGACGAGTTCAACGGTATTGTTTTTAAAAAATTAAAATTACAAAAAAAAATACATAATATTGAAATTGGTTTTAGAGAGTGTGGGTCTGTGTGTTCGAAGATAGATAAATAATTGTCGCGGGAGTGGAAAAGGGGGAGCGGGAGCCCCTAGCAGAGAACGAAGTTGGCTTTGATGTAGCCAGCCAAAAGCAGAATAGAGGGAAAAAAAAAAAACCATTAGAAGAAAGAAAAAAATAAATAAATAAAAAAACAATCTACGGCATTTAAATAGGCACTCGACCCAATTCATTATTTCCATTATTTACTTTCTTTCATTTTTCAAAATAAATAAAATAAATAATAATAATATATTATTTAAAATAATTAAATTGAATTTGACCGAACTGTTTTAAATTTAAAATAATTAAGTTAGTCCGTATGTAAAATTATCCACTTTAATATAATCTCATTCAAAAAAGAAAAACATTATTTTCACATATCACAGTCATAAATCATTAGTAAAATCATATAGCATTTAATTATTTTTAATATTAAAAAATAAAAAAATCAAATCAAATATTGCGAATTAAAATTTGATAGTTCACTGGCAATCATAAATTGCAAAACCCTACAAAAATGGGAAAAAGAAAAAAAAAATTGAGACTGAATAAACAACAGGGCTTCAGAGTGAATGGATGAACTATAAATAAACCAACAGAGCAGATTCTACATAGTAAGACCGTTTGAAAAGACGGGTCTACAGATAGGCAAAACCTACAAAAATGGGCAGCAACGCCGTAAGAAATACCACCAAACGCTGCGTTATTCTCTTGTCGGAGAGGCGATTACTCATAGGCGGTGTCGGTTTCTTCGCCAAATCACCGTCGCTTTCGAACCAGCTGCAACAATGGAGAGCCTACACTCAATTTCCTCGCCTAATGAACGGAGGTAGGGCTTCCAAATTCTCACATCCTCTTTGTACAACATTTCCTAAGCGTTCGTTTTCCTCGCCAACATCTTCCCCTTCTTCGACTTCGAATTCAAATAATGGATTCGTGGGTTGGTATTTGGGAAAGCTCCAATCACGCCCGATTATAACAAAAAGTATCTCATCCTCGCTCATTTACGCGGCCGCTGATATTACCTCCCAGGTACAAGTACAACCATAGATCCTCTCAGAGGATTCTAAATTTTATATGTTACATTTCCCATATTTATGTTTCCAATTTCATCTAGATGTAAAACCGTTTGGTTTTCTTTTCTTTGAGAAGTTGATTTATAGGCATATAGATGGCTAATGAGATAATGGAATTTATTCAATTTCTCATTGTGGACTTTTGGGTTCTTGGGTCCTTTTAGTTTCTGACCGTCATATCAAATCAGTATGCTTCATTCTTGAGCTAGTAGCCTAGTATTTACAGGAGTTCCAATGCCTTTGTCCTTATTTCACTACTTACATTTTTTTCCCCAAATATATTCAATGATCATGTAACATCAAGACGCATTTTATGTTCTCCTATTTATCAGAATCTTTGATTGGTTTTTGTATGAGATGTCACATTGAAAGTAGTTACACAGGATTATAGACTGCAATCCAACTTCCAATGCACTTGCTTATGATCCTGGCTCCATATTACTAGATATTTTTTCCAAATAATTTTGTTTTTCTTATGTTTAACTTACTGATTATATTAAATGTATCTGCTAGATGATCACATCAACAACTTCTGGTTCTTTTGATTCAATAAGGACTCTTCGAATGGCTTCGTATGGATTACTAATTTTAGGTCCATCACAGCATATGTGGTTTAATTTTGTGTCCAAAGTCTTGCCAAAGCGGGATGTGCTGACAACATTGAAGAAAATTTTTATGGGACAGGCTCTATTTGGACCTTGTGTTGCTAGTAGTTTCTTCTCCTATAATGCAGGTTTACAAGGTAAGATAAGCTTGTGAATGTGATGAATACAGTGTTAGGAGATTCTATCATTGTAATTCTGTATCTCTGTTCACATTAGTGGGCCCTTACCTAATTTGCTCTTCCAATGAACTTTGGGGTAGCTCATGTTTCATGGACGGGTATACTTACCGGTTTAGGTTTATTATGATGGATGTGTTGGACCTTTTAAGTGGGTTGAGTCTGTTTTTATCCATCTTGGTGTTTGTTGAGATCAGCAGACTCCTGGCTATTACTTGGTTGTTATTATCAATTCCCTGGCTATTTTGGTTATTATCTTTGGCTATTGAACATTATCATGCTTTATGAGGGTCCTTTACCTTTTAGCCCATTTAGACTCTCAGTTTATGCCTCATTCATTTTAGTCTTATGCACACACAGACAGCCATCAATAAGGAACCAATATTTGTGTTTTCTTCTATATTTGGTTTTTGATCTCTCATCCACGCACCAAGAGAATTCTGCCTAACACCACAGCCCTAAATGGGTGAAAACCTATGATGCGGAACCCCAAGATTAAAGAATCCGAAACCCCAAACACACAAGAAATATTGAACAATAATTGGAAAACAAGAACCCGCCCTACCAAACCCTTAGATAACTTGTATCTAAAAACGTGGATTAGAAGGCTAGGGAAAGAGAAGAATAATCGCCACAAAGTATTTCTACTTTGATAAGATAATTCAACTCCTAATGCAACAAGAAGAAGAAATTGATTCCTCACCTTGCAAGAACACTCCTGGGAGCAATAGGAAAATTAATTCTCTCAATTGATTAAAAACTCAAATCTGNCTTTGCATATTGCCAAGAATCCAATTTTTCATGAGAGAACCAAGCACATTGAGCTTGATTGTCACTTTACTCGAGACAAGGTTCTGGAAGGTCTTCTTCAGCTCTCTTATCTTCCTACTCAACATCAACTTGCTGATGTTTTAACAAAAATATTGAGGTCTCAGCAGCATAACACACTAGTGAGCAAGCTGGGAATGGTCTCGAATTCCCATCCTCAGCTTGAGGGGGGGTGTTGGAATAATATTACAGATATAGAAAATATACAAAATACAGCATATAGATAATGCCAGCTGTTATTGTTGTCACGTGTAAACATTAGTGAGTTAGTTACAAGTCACAATAATTATGTTAACAACCTTTCCTTGTTAATCATTATATATATCCTTTAGTTGATGTAATCAGTTAATAATTTTTTAATGCAATACAGAGTTGATTATCTCTCTCTCTCTCTCTCTCTCTCTAATCCTTGTCTCTGTTAGTCCAGCAACTCCATTAGAGTTGTTCTTTAAGCTTCTGTTGATTACTTCGAATACAAGCAAACTGAGCTTGATCATCTTAACAGCAGTTGGTCAATTATATGGCAGGCATTTGATATTAAGTGTGTCGATTTACCCAGTCGTTTAATCGCACCATTTAATGGATTTGCCTGACTGGACCATTTTTATGGTTATGTTTAGGCTAGTTTTTAGAAGCCAAAAGCAGCTTTAGAGTTTAAAAGCTGTTTTTGAAAGTGTTTGAATAATTTTTTAAAAATGATTATGGCATCTAGAAGTATTTTTTTATCAAAGCCAATAAAGACTAGTTTCTCCAAGAAATATTTTTAGAGAAGCAGAAAAAAAACATAATAAAAAACAAAAACTACGTTAAACCAGGCCTATGTGTAACACCCCGTCCCGGGGAAAATATTGAAATTTCTC
>QANX01003513.1:0-11477 GCA_003254975.1 Ochetophila trinervis
ATTTCTACTATTTTAGAACTTTCCATCGTCTATATTTTCCACTGAATTTTCAAAATTTTCTATTTTAAAATTTTTACCCTAATTTTGAAGACAATTGTAGATATGTATCTATTTGTGAGGATTTTCTTTTATCCCTTCCCCCATTTCAAACTTAAAAAAATTAAAAACTTCTATTAATTCTCATATATTGGTTATTTATGTTACTTCTAAATAAGTTGTATTTATAAAAAAAAGGAAAAAAAAAATAAAGAAGAACAAAAAACTATAACTCTGTAAGGAATTTTCATTTTAATTGGAACAATGGATAGTTCATGCACATAATTTAGGCTAAAACACGAAATTTTCTAAATGCTACATAAATTAACTTTTTCTTATGTGAATATGAATACATGTAAATTATTATCTATAGCTTAGAACCAATTTCTCAAAAAGAAAGCATTGCAATATTTTCTTAGTTCATAACTTTAATTATTAAAAGATAATCAAGTAGAATAGTTTTTTGTATCAATAAATCAAATAAAATCATTTATTTTTTTTGGGTGAATAAAATCAAATAATATGGTTGATTTTTTTCGTAAATAAAATCATTTATTTTTGTAGGTAAATAAAATCAAATAGAATAGTTGTTATATTCAAATATAAATATAATATTGTAACACTTCTCTATTTTATAACCATATAATAAACATGTTTTTGGTGAGATCTAATTGTAATTTGACTGCAAGTATGTATCATCTTGTGATGCTGTTTGGAGAAATTTTAGTTTGATATAAATCACAGAGGGTCATCTATAGAAAAATTATCATTTCACATCTATGATGAGCAGTTAGTACTTTTCGACGATAATGATTTATTAGATTCTGAAACATAATTTTTTTTTGCCTTAATAATTGTTGTTTCTTTTATATTGTTGCGTCTGTTTTTTTGGTATAATATCCAAAATTATTATTATTCTTTAAGTAGAATAGTATACGGAATATGTCTCATATGAAATGAATCAATAAATTTTAAGAGAATTATGTTACTGTTTTATTTGCTTTACATTTTAATAGCTTATCTTATAATATTTTTCTTTGACGCTGTTGAAATATGATGAAATACTAAACTGAACAATATTATTGGTACAAGTTCAATTTTGAAAAAATATAATTTGAAAGTTTTTCATATCTTACATTTTAATAAATATATATTAATTAAAATAATGACTTTCTAATTTTTGTCAAAATTTTATATCAATTATTGTACTTTTAAAAATTTAATAATAAAATCTTCCGTACATTGCACGGGTACAATCTAGTAAAAAATCTAAAATATTATTATTTTATTAACATTACATACCAAACAGTCTCTTAGAACCGACTACGTAACATAAATTCTCCATCGATCTCGGCAAATAGAAAATGACCGAGTGAGAAGATGATGGTGAGCCTTATCTAAGTTTGGTTACCGTTTTCTAACAGCCATCTTGGACCCGTGCCTAGTGTACGAAGAATGAAATAATTGATCTCTAAGAGAGAAAATGAGTGAGGCACATTGATCTTTGATTGGTAGAGGGTTGATCACCTCAAAAAGCATAAAGATAAAAAATGTTTCATCCTTTGCTTTTATTTTGAAAGAGTACCAACTAGATCGAAAAGAAATATTACCAAGAATTTCTATGCAAAGTTGAGAATTTTTTGACATTATATAACAAACAATCGATTCAGCATCTTTATCTGCTCCTTTAATTTATAGACTCCAGCCTTGTACCTGCTCCACCGATTAAGCTTCTCTTCAATCCTAGTTCGCCAATAATGGTTTCTTTTGCAATCCAGCTTCGACCCGCATCTATTGTACTAAGAATGAAATATTTGATCTTTAGATTGGTAAACTACCAGAGGCACAAATATCGATGTTTTGTAACAGATCGATCAAATTAAGAAGTGTAATGATCAAGAATGTTTAATTCTTTACTTCTGTTTTGAAAGAGTATCAACCAAATCGAAGAGAAAAAAGATATATAAGAATATATGTGGTAGGTGTGAATTAATTTGTGGTTGTTGTGAATTAATTTGTGGTAGGTGTGAATTAATTTTTAGTAGGTGTGAATTAGTTACACCAAGACATGCATCACCCAAATTAGCGACATAAAGCAAACTTTGTAGCTATTTTATAGTTATTAGCGATGCATGCATCGCTATTGTCCATAAATTAGCAACAAAATACTTTTGTGTCGCTAATTCTCTAAACCCTCCACCTAATTAGCAATGCATGCATCACTAATTATGCCTAAATTAGCAATCCATGCGTCGCCACTGTTATGTGTTCTTTTAATGGTGAGTTTACATATATATATATATATATATAAGAAAAAAACTGAAAAATCTATTTTTTGTTCATGTGAGTTTCAAATTAATGAATTTTATTAACAGTACTTTGATCGTTATAAATAAATTGATTTAGAAACATTAATATTTTGAATAATAACAAATCTAGTTTACAGAATTGAATGATATTGTAGTAAATTATTTTATTAAATCTTGTTTAGTGAAGTCTATTATTTATTGAACTTATAAAAAATCTTGAATACCTGACAGATATTGTATATTAAATATTATTTACAAGGCTTCTTTATATATTTATTTATTTTTGGTGAATAAAGGCTTCTTTATATGCTACAAAAGAATATATATATATATATAGTATATATATAAAATAATGCTACAAAAAAATCTTCAATAAAAAATATAAAATGTTATTATTCCATTAACATTACATAACAAACAATCTCTTAGAATGTATAAATTCTCCATCGATCTCAGCAAATGAAAAATGACCAAGAGAGAAGATGACAGCAAGCCTTGTCCAAGTTGTGATTGTCATTTTCTAACACCTAGTGTGGACACATGTCTAGTGTACTAAAAATGAAATAATTAATCTTTAGGAGAGGAAATGACTGAGGCACATATATCTTCAATTTGTAGAGGATCGATCACTTCAAAAAGCATAAAGATAAAAAAATATTTTATTATTTGCTTCTATTTTGAAAAAATATCAGCTAGATCTAAGAGAAAAACCATCACAAATATCTATGCAAAGTTGAAAATTTTGTGACATTACATAACAAACAATCTATTCAGCATATTTATTTACTCTTCTTATTTATAGACTCGCTCCCCATACCTACTCCACCGACCAAGCTTCTCTTCAATCCTTGTTTTCCAATGATGGTTGCTTTTGCAATCCAGCTTGGACCCACATCTATTGTACTAAAAATGAATTATTTGATATTTATGTTGGCGAACTACCAGAGGCACATAAATCGACATTTTGTAATAGGTCGATCAAATTAAAAAGCATAATGATCAAGAACATTTCATTCTTTGTTTCTGTTTTAAAAGAATATCAACTAAATTGAAGAGAAAAACCATAAGTATATATATATATGTATAGTTGAGAATTTTTTTCCTTGTTGGATGAATATTTTATTATTTCCTTTTATTTTGAAAGAATATCAGCTGAGTAATTTAGAATAATAGCTTATACTCTTTCAAAATAGAGGGCAAGAAAGATATTTTATAAAAGATAATTGAAAATGAAGAGTGAATTGTAAAAGGGATAATGCACGTATTTATAGATAAAGAATGGTAGGTGTGAATTGAGTTTTTTGATAGTTGTAAATTAAATTGTGGTAGATATGAATTAATTTTTAGAAGATGTGAATTAATTACCGTGGCATACGTAGTCTAAATTAGCGACACAAAGCAAACTTTGTCGCTAATTTAGAGTTATTGGCGACAATGCATCGCTACTGTCCATAAATTAGCGACACAAGTCTTCTATGTAGCTAATTCCCTAAACCATTCACCTAATTAGCACCGTTAATTATGCCTAAATTAGCCACACATGTTTTGTTTAGTGTTGCTAATTATATCTGGTGCCTCATTCTTAAGAACACTTTATCTTTTTGTGTCGCGAATGGTTTTCGGCTCGTAGAGTTTTTTCGACATATGTAAAATATGTGTCGCTGAACATATTTGGTGCGCAGATTTTTTGCAACGAATACAGAACATGTGTCGCTGAATGTATTTGACGCACATATTTTTTGCTATAGATGTAGAATATGTGTTGTTGAATGTATTTGACACCTTTAATGAAACAATTTTGCTACGTAGTTGTGTCGTTGTTTTGTTACAATAAGGGTGACGCAATAACTTTGCGTCGGAAATTAATTTTTTATCACACAATTTGTTTCCCCTGTCACACATTTAATGTCTAGGATCTACACTTTTAGCATAGTGCAAAGAGAAAATACCATAAAACATGATAAAAGATTTATACATAGAGATATTTAATGAGAAACTATTTTTCATGAGCAAACGCTAGTACAAAATAATAGTTTCATGAGCAAATGCTATTTTTCGCTCTTTTTGTTGAATGCTATGTTCATATCACATGTCATATTTCGCTTACCATCCTTGCATATATCTAGGCTATACATTTGAAGCATTTATTGGAGTGCGGGATGACCGAGCTACAGATAAAGTAAAACTTTTTGGTGATAAGGTATCATCGTAGACTGATTTTCTACCGGAATTCTAGTAGTTTACCCCCCTTTATTATGCAAAATACCTAAATATTTTCGTCTGTTTCTAAATGTTGGAACAAAATCTTCCACTGGAAAATGTGTACAAATCAACAGATGTGACTGCTGCTCCTATTAGAGTCATCCAACTTTTGTACAATGCACGAGTGAGTTTAGAATGCGTTCATTTCCTCGCATCTAGGCCCATTCGTCTTAATGTATGCGACTGTGTCTACAAATTTTTGTTTTATTTAGGGTGTAAAGGGTCCTAAAACTGTTGCTTTTAAATGTAAAAAGATCCTCAAATTTTTGTTTTAATTTCTAATTTTTAGTTATTACCATGATATGTTTAGAAATTTCTGTAGTGAAATTTTTTTTTGATAAAATCTTTGAAAAATATTACTCGTTATGGATTTATATGTTACTAATTATAGATAATATTAATTGTTATAAAGAAATTATTATTTGTTATGGACAATATTACTTATCATTATAGATCAAATATTATACATTGTAGATCAAATATTACTCTTTATATACGATATTACTCATTATAAAAAAATATTACTCGTCATAGACAAATATTATTACTATGAACAAAATATTAGTTAAAAAAATGTTAATACCATAAAAACTTTTAGAAATTTCAATATAGCTTAACCCTGATTGTTCGGGATGGAGGAGGCAATATCTGCCTACTCCACCATCTCATTATTTTATAATCAATTTTGAAAACAAATTTCCTTATGAGTATTTTGTCTTTACATATATTATACACACACAAAAAAACAAGAATGTCTAAAGACTTGCGGCTTAATCAAATAAAGTCTTATGGCAATAATTAAGTCTATTGAGACATAAGACAAAAACAACAAACATTCGCTAAGTGTTCTCGTTTCCAGTATGCACAACTGAGTTGTCAGTGAACTACCAACCATGGCCAACATGTTATGACATTCCAGACATGAAGCCCATTTGGAGATAAATGCCCCTTTTCAGCCTAGAACTAAACCAACGTCCAGCTATGTATATAAAACAAAAAACTGAGTTTCAAATATTATGAGTTCCCAATGCTAAAGGATGATCAAGCAAAATATTTGATTATATTCATAGAAAAAGAAATCAAATATTTGATAGTAAAAAATTACATGTACTTACACTGTCAGAAAACAATTAAATTGAATGAAGTTGAACCTTTTTCTTTCTTTCTTTTTCACTCCGAGTAGGAAAATGGAGAAGAAAATATAGAGAAAAATATTGGGAACATAATTCTCATCTATGCAAGAAACTTATTGATGGAAAAGTATTAAGAGTCGTCATTTATCTAACTAATTAATTAAGGTAGAACTTTCATATTTTATTTTGATAACATATTATTTCCAATAGATTGGTATATAAATAGGTTTTAGTTGAACAAAATGATATGCATTAATATTGGATTTCATTTTAGGACCGTATAATTTGAGGTAGTTACACTTTGAATCTTCAAAGTTTAAAACATTGTAATTTAGACTCTTAATTTTTAATTGGTTGTAATTTGATCTAACTTTGTTTGCCCTTCACTAAGGGTAGTTTGGAATCAATAGCCTTTGAAATTCATAAGTAAAATTTCGGTCTCTAGCCCTAAACAGTATAATGTTACCTCAAACCCAATATATCATTTTAGCTGTTCAAAGGAACTTCTTTGCTATGTATGGCTCAAACTAATATTTCTTTGGGTTTGTTGTCAGGATGTCCATTTTGGGCCAAAATAATAATAAAAAGGACATCATTTTTGTTTTAATGATTCATGCCCACAATGTTATTAGTATAAATCTGAATTACCCATTTTACCCATATGTTTAAAAAACTTAAAAAAAAAAAATTTATCCTTCTTCACTCTCCCCTGCCTTTTCTTTTTCTCGCTCATCTCCTGTGAACAGCCACGTTTACAGAGCTTGTTGTTGCTCTTTCCGATTCTCAACTTCTGTCAAACCCATTAACATCAGCAAATCAACTCACTGTGAAGAAGAAACCAACTATCAAAAAAACTCTTATCAAACCCATTGACAAGAAATCTAAACACAAGAAGAGACCCGCTAGTGAGAGTCCAAATGACTTCCCAGAACCACCACGACGCAATCAAGGATTGAGGCTACCCACCCAACAAACCACCTCGCCATCAAATGAGTCACCAAATCCTGAAGAATTTGAGGTTAGATTTTGAATTTTCTCTATAATTTTTCAAATTTCCAAATTTTACGATGTTAGATTAGAAACTAGCTGTAAAATTGCCCTATAAGGCATAGAAATTTTTTAGCTTAAGGTCTATGAAATAAACTACCCCACATATGGAAAAGTTTTTATTTTCTAAAGTTAACCCCGCCATGCGTAGAATACACCGCCCTTGTATGAGCGGTGTGTTTTACGTATGGCAGGGAAGATGACATAAAGGATCACGTGCCCTCTATGTGATCTTCCCCCCTTGGAGATTTAGCCACCATCAATAAGGGCAGTGTACTTAATTAAAGGCAGGGAGAATGACATAAGTCCCATGTGGCACCTGCTTTTCTATTTGACCTCCATGCCTTTTGGGAATTAGCTCACCTTAAAATTGGGTTGTGTGTTTCATTCTTGGTCAAGGGTGAACACTAAATTAATGATCTAGCCCACCCATGGGGATACATGCCTCCTTTGTAACCGGAAGGCTGTTATAGAAAAGGAGGGCTAAAATCATAGACAACATTTGTCTCTGTTTTTAAGCCTGCCTATTGTTACATACACCATCCTAACCAAAGGTGGTTTGACTAACCTTGAGCGAGGAAATCTTAGTCATACAACCCGCCCATGGGTAAACATCTCACCCTATCCAAAGGCGATGTGTATCTCCTAGGCAGATTGAAAAACATGTACAAAAATTCTATATTGTTTGTTAGCTCGCCTTTTCCATAAAAGCATGCTCTTTATACAAGTGGTGTGCCAAACTGAGAACGGTTAACACTTATTCGTGTAACCTGCCCAATGGTAATCACACCGCCCTTAAAAAGGGTGATGTGTGTAACAATGGGCAAGCTAAAAATAAAGACAAATGTTGTCTTTGTTTTTTAGCCCACCCGTTATGTCCTAGTCTACCCATATGTTGGGCGCTGTGACCATTTTTGAGCAGGTATAGTACATAGTTTTTTGGTCCACCCTCGGATAATCACACTGCCGATAATAAAGGTGATTTGTTTAAACAAGAGTGGGCTATGGACAGAGTTTGTTAAGATGTCACGGGTTATTCTGCAAGTGCAAAAGCGCCTATCCACCGATGATCATCCACTGAAATCGAAGATTTCATCGTACGAGAATCCCTTTGGAGCCATTGAGGCAATTAAGAGAAATTGACTTTCGAACAGTTGTAGGAGTTCCATAAGACTTTCTTTGGCCACTTTCTCAATATAAAGTAGCTTGTTCACCAAGGACACCTGTTTCAGCTACTTGGATTGAAAGCAGTGGAATGCGACGACAACGAGGCTTGGAGATCAACCTCAAAGGTACTAGCACACGTTTCACAGACATAAATTTTTCGTTGGTGACGGGGTTGAAGATCAGTTGGCATATTGACAACCTAGACATGGAGACCCAAGAAATAAAGACAACAAATATCCAGACGAAATACTTGAATAATGCAACGTCACTTGATAAAGAAGAACTCGAAAAGTTATTTGAGGATTCTAATTTCAAAAGTGATCAGGATGCAGTCAAGATAGCCTTGCTAAATTTTATACTAAATGGCCTGATTGGATTTCCCTGCAAATCCAAAATTGACATGAGGCTTGTAAAGCTTGTTGAAGATTTGGACTGCTTCAACAACTAACCATGGGGGAACTTTGTCTATAAGGACATAGCTTCTGCATTGAAGCATCTATTCCAGCACCTATGCCCTTCCAACAAATATGGCATAATGGATGTTAAGGGTCTGAATATGGCTTTTCAGGTAAGTAATATTTTTTAATATTTGTAAATATTTATCAATGATGTTGTTTTGGCTATTCACTGATGTCGTATTGTTAAAGGTGTGGGCATACAAGAGTTTTCTCGTGCTAAAAATTTTTGAATGTGCAAAGAAGATGAACACATTGATTCCCTGCATCTTGGGATGGAAGGCACTTAAGCATCTCAAGTTAGATAAATTAAAACCATTTTTGCATAAGAAAATTGTAAGTAAACTAAATTATAATTGCTTTCCTTTTTTTTAATTATTTTTAGCAGTAAAAATTGTTAGTTTTAGTAAACTTAATAATTTGATATGCTTGTAATTCAAGAAAATGTTTAGTGGACATTAGAGCCAACTCTAAATGAATGAAAAAAGCCTACATGAGGTTCTTCAAGGATGGTCATCAGAAATACCGGTGTCAAGCCCCACCAATTGTTGAGGGTGAACCTGAATCTTAGCCTACAGTAGGTGACACTGCAACCGAGCCAGTAGTATCTGTGTATGCAGGGATGATGCATGTGAACATTGTAAGTATTGCAATGCTTGCACTCTAATATAATTATATGTAAATGCAACTTCCTTAACTAATTCTCTTTTGATAATGTGATGTTTAATAAATATATATTGGAATTCTCAATGTGCGCATAGATTGCATGGATCATCATTTCGATGACCCCTTAGACAAAATGCAATTTTCGGATGGACGAACTCTATAGTATGTGTGCAACTATACTTGCAAATTGAACGATGGAGTATTCAACGTTAGTTATGCCGTTCTAGTTATTTAACATTGTTGAATTTGAACTTCTTATATTTGTCTCAGGAGTCGATGGATGCTCTACTGCCACTATTGCCATTGCCACCACCGCCACCTAGTGATCCATCACGTGGTTTCTCACCACCACCATCGCCATCGCCACTGCCACTACAACCGCCACCTAATGATCAACCAGGTGATTCATTACCACCTCCACCTAGTGATCCGCCACGTGATTCCTCACCACTGCCATCACGTCATTCCTCACCATTGCAACCACTACAATTGCCACCTAGTGGTCCACGTGATTCCTTACCACATCAACCTAGTGATTCGCAATGTGATTCCTTACCGTCGCTACCTAGTGATCCACCATGTGATTCCTCACCATCACCACCTAATGATCTACCACGTGATTCTTCACCATCGCCACCACATGGTCCATCATCACAGACACTTTTGGCCCGTTCTTACTGCCATACATCCACCAGCCATAGGGGTTAGACATTGTTTTGGTGGAGTCACAAGATTTTGAGACACTGACGTGGGAGTCGCAGATGGAAATGATTGAGGTGCCAAACTCACATCATGTTCTTCCATCCATAGCTTTGGCCATCGACGAAGATAATGACTGGTCCAAGTTTGCAAAATATTGTGGGAAGAACCTTTTGGAGGTGCATGGTATGGCACACTAGATATGGAGCATACACAATGTAGCATACTTGTCGGAGAATCCATTAGGAGTGAGCAGGGCAAGGCGACCGTCTAAACCCACAAGTGTTACAAGAGTTTGTAAGTGTACAATTAGAAACATACGCTGAAAAAGGATAGATACATTGTTGCATTTAATTTGTCCAACCGCTTTTGAAGCGTGGTATCTAATGGTCGAGCTAGATGTGGTCATTGATATCGAATACATCATAGGTGTACTGAGCTTTCTTTGAACCTCTGTTAGGGTACAATGTATGGTTGACGTCAGACGTAAGTAATTTAGTATTTCATTGCATTTCAAAGCTTAGTTGCATTTCAATTATTTATTATTTAATTTTGATATATACTTTTATTGTTTAACATGTGCATATATGTAGCAAATTGACGCATGATTGTTCCACATGCGAAAGAAGATATACAAGCATCCTGAGATATTTTTGTAGCATTGGTATACTCGAGAGTGAACTCGTATGAGCATTCTTTGGTTTGCAAATTCATTATCCTGATTAGATCACCACCATGTACTGCAAACCCATATAAGTTACATGGAACCACTTTGAAAGTGGAGGATTCATATCTACAGTTTTCCAAAATCACATCCAAATGCATGGTCACATCAGTCGTGTGGTTTACTACGACGTTTCATTTCTCATAAAACCATCTTTGCAAAATTCTTCTTATGCATGAAAGAAGTGGAATAATTGACTCATTCCTTACCTCTTTGAGAATGCCATTCATGCTTTTTGCAATAATGGTAGTCATGATACTAAAAAAGTTATTGTCGATGTGTGACATAGCCCACTTCTTGGGGTTGGCTTCCATTAGATATTGATATCATTTGGTTCTAAGGTTACATACTAGTCGCATATGCATATCAAATTCTTCTGTAAGATAAGCTCTAGAAGTGGCGTAGAAATAATTTTTTATACTTTTCCAAATTTGCCAATATATTCTTGGGTATTTTGCCTTCATGCTTTGCCTTAGATAGTATGTGCAATATCCATTATGCGAATTGGAATAAGTTGACTGTAACACCTCGTCCCAGGGAAAATATTGAAAATTTCTCAAAGTTGACCGAGTTGACCAAGTTTGACCAAGGAAGGGCTCGGGGTTGACTTTTTGTGTGAGCGTGCTATGGTTTTGACCGTGGTACCGTTGCATAGAGCTAGTCGATACGAGTTCGTAGACTAGTAGTACGCTCAATTCCGAGTTAAGACCGAGAAGTTATGGCTGAAATAACATGAAGGGCATTTTGGTAATTTTGCTGTGGCAGGGAAAAATTACTATTTTGCCCCTGCCTTTAAAAGATTTATCCAGAAGGATCTGGAAGGAGAGGCACGGGAGACGCACGCGGCAGCCCCCCTCCCTCGCGCAGCCTCCCTCTCGCGCACCCCACCGTGCCTTCCTTTCCGCCGGCAACGGCCCATCTCCGGCGAGATCAGGCCGGCAGTTACCCGGAAATGACGCCGCCGACCTCCGCCTCCTGT
>QANX01003513.1:12049-59907 GCA_003254975.1 Ochetophila trinervis
AGCCGAAACAGCAGGGACCGAAGCTGGATCCTCAGGCTGATCCAGAAGGCTGAAATCGAAGTCTGGAAACTTAGATCTGATGAATGTGACCGCGGAGTCAGCGCCTGCATCGAACTAACCCTCGGCCTCATCGTATAGCCTCGCGATCTCGTCATCCTTCAGCTGGAGGCTTTTCTTCGCTTCCTCAAGCTCAGCCCTCAGCCCCTCCGACTCTTTGACCTGTTCCTTCAACCGGGCAGTGGAGGCGATAAGGAGTTGATCTTTCTTCCTTATCTCAGCATCACTAAGTTTCAGCTCGGCCTCCTTCAGCTTCAGGTCACCCTCCTTTTGGTTGACCTCCAGGTCCTTCTTCGTCATGAGGAGCTCCAGCTCGGCCATGCGTCTCTTGGCCTCCTCCAGCTCCTTCTGAGACTCCCTCAGATCTATGACAGCAGTCGCGGAGATTTCCTTATGCCTAGCGATCTGCTCTTGGAGCTTAAAAACCATGAAGGCCCCCTACACGGCAAATGAAAATACACAAGTAAATAACCAAAGGGGTCAAAATCTTTAAGAGCTCAGAGATGTGAATTCTCACTAGGCCGACTAGGCGAGAGGCCTCGGCAGGGAGTGACGAGTCCGAGACCCCAGACAGCAACCTATCCTCGGCTGGAAGGACGTCCTTCGACAGGAAATTCACAAATTCGCCTATGCGGCCAGGTGATCTGCTCCTTTCCCCTCGGCTCCCCTCTGGGGAGGAATCCCTCCTACCCTTGGAGGGACGCACGCCGCTCCTGGAAGCGGGCGNAAGTTATCGGATATTTTACGATATTGTGGAAAAATTTGATGATTTTAAAGTGATTTGGGTTTTTGTGAAATTTAATAAAGTTTTGGGGAAAGTTTTCTAATAACTGAATGTTTGATTGTTTTGGAAATTTTTCTAAAATAAAAGATTTGGAAAATCGTGGATTTTACTGCGATGCTTTTAAAAGATAAAAGGAATTTGAGAGATTTTATAAAAATCTGATGATGGATGATTTTGGATTTGGTTTGAGGAGTACCACACGGTATCGATATGATGATTGAGATATGTTGGTTATTGCGCGCGCTAGTACTATATTATGCCATCCTCTGCCGCGGACACGTGTCGAGAGAGAGATGATGAGGATCCTGCCACAACGTATTTGGGACGCCGGTACGTTGTGATGAGTTATTTCCCCTTCCCCCGCCTGTGGCACCGTCGGGACGCTGATGGGCACAAGGCATACTATTATGATATTATATTATTATTATTATTATATTATGCCATCCTCTACTGCGGACACGTGTAGAGAGAGAGATGATAGGATCCTGCCATGACGGATTTGGGACGCTGGTTCGTTGTGATGAGTTATTCCCCCTCCCCCCGCTTGTGACGCCATCAGGACGCTGAGGGTCACATGGCACGATACTAGAGTGTGGTACTCGTTTGATATATGGTACATGATTTATGGTTTTAGATGGATGGTTTTTGAAATTATGGGCTGTGGCCCAAGTATTTGATTTTACGGGTTGTGATCCATCGATGTGACATTTTATGGTACCAGTTTTGATATATGATTTATGGTTTTATATTGGTTTTGAATTCATGAGTTGTAGCCTATAACATTTGATTTCCCGAGTTGTCTATCTGGCTTTTCGTGGGAATTTATTCGATAAAATGAATTTAAATATTTCACAGAATTTTATTATGGTTTTGGTGAGTATCATGTGATTTTAAGTGGTATTGCAAAATTATGTTTTTGCCCCAAAAATATCGTGTTAAAATGATTTAATAAATTTTGGAAGAAAGCTAAAGGTTTTGCGGAATTATTATTGTTTTTTTTTTTAGGGAAACTTTCAACGAGAGATGGAAGTATATAACTTAAGTATGTTCGGACTTATTCTCTTGCTTTTATAAATAGAAGGTTAATGGGCTTAACTTTGGCAAGGCAAGTATGTTCCTATAATTATGGACTTAGTTGATGTTTTGTTGGATGAAATTGTATATGTGGGGGATTGAATGATACGAAACATTGGGTTATGTTGATGACGATGTTGGTATGTGGATGGTCTGTGAAAAGATAGAAGAAGATTTGGTAAAGACTTTTACCTATTTCAAAAGATAAGAATTTAGGAGTAACCACCATTTGATTTTGGAAAAAGGCTCTTTCTTCTCCACTGGTTGAGAATATGGAAATTGAGAATGTAGGGGTAGCCAAAGAGGTTTAATTCTGTGCGATTCGGATGACAAAGTTTCGACAATGCGTGAGAACGTGGTAGTAGTTGTGAAGCTGTACCAAGAGATAAAAACTGAGTTGTTGAATTGGAAATGGGAAAAGTGTTCGATTCTGGAAAGATCCTTGGCTTGTGTGTGGAAGCTTAAAGGACTTCGTTTATGATAACATGAATGTTGTTTGGGATCAGAAAGTGGTAGGAGTCACAGAATATGGCCTTTGGAGATAAAGAAAATAAATTATGAGTTTTCCTATATCAGCTAAATTTAATTTTGGGAGGATAAATTAATTTGGAAGTTGTCCTCAAATGGAGGCTTCACTGTGAAGTCGGCTAGTTATCTTCTTGGAATATTTCTGAAAATAATAATCGGATTATGTTTTTGCTATTTGTTGGTGGATATTATAGAAATGGCATTGTAAATTTTGTTTGATAATCAGTTTTGTTGGCTTTATAACCCCAAAGAAATTTATTGGGTTGAAATTATGGATATTGAGTAAGTGGAATGATGATTATTGGCCAAGTAAATCAATTTTAGCCAAGAATTATTATGGTTGAATAGGAGAGTGAATTTAATAGTTGGCTGAATGAAATTAGTTTATATGGCTGATCGGTTGATCTGGCTGGGAAGGAATTACGGACGATTGGAATGGGTATATGTGTGTTGAACGAATTAATTGAATTTGTTATGGCCGAATAGTTTTATTGGAATGAATTTATGGGTTATTTGGAAGTTTTGTTGTCGTAGGTTGTGGACCGATGGGAGAGTTAATTTGATTTTTGTTTGGCTTGGGTGTGTTTTACCGTGGGTGGTAATGTTGTCGAAGGTGTTGTTTGTATTTCGTTTTATGGATGGGCAACCACTATTGACTTTGGAAAATTTGTGAACATGACAGAGCTGATAAAATAACGAGGAAATGTAGGTAGGAAATGTTAAGAGGAGAAATCTTGGTTTTGGGCACAAGTGGAAAGAAGATTATTGGTAAGGTGATTTGAGAGGTGCATTTAGAGTTGAATCTGTTTTTGGGATTGGATAAGTTTCAAAGGCTAAGTATTTTGTTGGGAAATTAAATGTTGACACATTACTTTATATCAAGTATGGTGTTAGATCTTTTGATCAACCTGAGCAGCTACGGACTGTGTATCTGAGAATGATTACCTAATAAAGGTAATGATTAGAGTTGCGCAGCGGACGCATAGTAGGAACCTGAGTAGTTGCGACTATGGTACTCGCGTTTATATCACACTTGGAGTATGAAATTTCGAGGACGAAATTTTTGTAAGGGGGGTAGGTTGTAACACCTCGTCCTAGGGAAAATATTGAAAATTTCTCAAAGTTGACCGAGTTGACCAAGTTTGACCAAGGAAGGGCTCAGGGTTGACTTTTTGTGTGAGCGTGCTATGGTTTTGACCGTTGTACCGTTGCGTAGAGCTAGTCGATACGAGTTCATAGACTAGTAGTACGCTCAATTCCGAGTTAAGACCGATAAGTTATGGCTGAAATAACATGAAGGGCATTTTGGTAATTTTGCTGTGGCAGGGAAAAATTACTATTTTGCCCCTGCCTTTAAAAGATTTATCCAGAAGGATCTGGAAGGAGAGGCACGGGAGACGCACGCTGCAGCCCCCCCCTCGAGCAGCCTCCCTCTCGCGCACCCCACCGTGCCTTCCATTCCGCCGGCAACGGCCCATCTCCGGCGAGATCAGGCCGGCAGTTACCCGGAAATGACGCCGCCGACCTCCGCCTCCAGTTGGCACCGTTGGATCGCCGGAAGGGAGCCCAGATCGCCAGAATCGAGGGAAAGCCGATGAGTTTCCTTTTTCAAATTCGCCGGATTCCTGCGAGTTTAGGCCGACCCACGCGTCGAAAAGGGTAGCCCGGTCTTCTCTTCTCTTTCCCCACCGTTTGCGGGCCGTGAAACACCGTGATGTCGCCGGAAAAATGGAGAAAGCCGGTGGCTCCCATTTTCGCCGATCGCTGATTTCCAGCGAGATTCCGGCGATGGGTCACCTCTTTTTCCCCTATTTTGGACCCCCTGAGTCCGATTCCGGTGTTCGTTCATCTCAAATCTCGTTCGTTCGGGTAGTGGGAACAGATGAAGCTCGGCCGCCGCTTTCCGGCCACTTTCCGGCCACCACCGGCGGCGGATGGACGAGGTAAATTCTCGGTTGCGTTCTAAATTTCACGAGCTTCGTTTCGGTATATAATTTGCCTATTATAGATAAATATCAGAATTTACCCGGTTGTGAACAGTTTTGTCAGTACCTGATAATTAGGAATTTTTGATGATTGGCGTCACAGATATGTGTGTGGCGATGTTGTGGTAATTATTTGAAATGGTTTAGTACGCCGGGGTTGTAGGGTTCAGTTCTGTGATAGGATTTTTATAGTGGTTGATATTAGTTATGGAAAACATGATATGTGGATATTGTTAAATAATTCTGAGAGTTGTGGTTTGAAATTAGCTGAATTTGTGAATTGGTTGTATGAAAATAATTGTGAACTGGGTCGGTGAATACTTTTATTGAATTGTTGTGTTTGGGAAATGATTTCGCTATGATGAGCATATATATATTATATGTTTATTGTGTATTAATCATTATAAATTGTGTTTGTGTGAATTGTAAATGAATTGTTTGTGATATTAATTTTGTTAGTGGATGATGTGTGGAATTTATATTTTAATATGTGGAAATTTATTTATTGTGTATTTCTTTGGATTAAATGCTGAATGTGTTTGATTGTAGCATATTTGGTGTAAATATGCTTTCGGAACTACAGGTAGCTTGATCCCTTGTAGAAAGGGTATGTAGGCAGCTCAGTTTTAGACTGAGTGCAGCTACACCGTACTTAAACAATATATTTGTTTAAGTGTTGAGTTTTGTACTGATTGGTGATTTAATTGTGTGGGAAATGCGTGCTGGTAGAATAAGTATTGTTCAGAAATGTTTTTCCCTGCAGGTTATGACTTTTAGCTTTTTGGGGAGTGTTAGAAAACAGCTGAAATGCTGCCGAAATTTTTAATAAATTTCCGGCAGTAGAGGAAACCTTTCGGTCTGTTGGTTCTTACCCTTTTAAAATTTTGTTTAGCGGATTTTCACGACTGCTTGTGGCTTAGTGGCAACATTAAGTCACGCAGGCAGGATCCAAGCGGGTCGGGTCCTGTCATTGACAGTACAGCATATACAAAGCTTGAATGTTTATCAATGATAAACACTAGACCATCATGGTCTTCGTACGCCTCCTTAAACTTTGAAAAAAACCACATATATGATGCATCATTATCCTTTGGCCCAAAGTCAAATGCTAGTGGATAAATTTGATTGTTCCCATCCAAACACGATGCTATGTACAATATATCACCATATCCATTTTTCAAAAATGTTCCATCCATGACCACCATATGTTGGAACCCTCTAATGGAAGCTCCAATAGTCATAAAATAATACTCGAGTCTATTATCCAAGTCTATCTTAATAGAGGTGATAGAGCCCAGATTGGTTGATTCCAAGACAGTAGACTATAGAGGTAGCCTTGCGTACGACTCTTCTGGCATCCCATATACCCTTGCTCATGCACGTTATCTAGCCCTCCAAACTTTATCAAAGCCCATATTTTCCCCAAGCTTCCTATGGACATCTTCAATTAAATCATTTGGTTTGAATTGACAGCCAATAATAGTAAACTTTGATCTGAACATCTCTATAATTACAGAACTACTAGTATGTCGATGATCACGGTGCATAATGTTCAAATTAAATGTGTAAGATAGAACATATACACTGGTCAACTAGAATTCAGTTCCTGACATTTGCATTACACAGAGTCTCCATGTACAATTGTTATCAATGCATCAAACATCAAAGCGTCCTATGTTAGATTTCTTCATTCTAAACTTAATTTTTTTTATATTGAATTAAGGCCCAATTTGTTTTTAAAGTCTTGTTTACTTGCATACAATTGATGTTCTTGAATGTTTGAGCAATGGTTTGTGCCGAAAACTCAGAAGGTGAAATTGTAGGAATAGCATGCGCATTATATATAAGCTCTATGTTTGAAATATCATGATGATCATTTGGTCATATGTCACTCTCAATTGTAGCTCCATCTAGTGTGTCACCGTGCATACTGTTAGTGAAAGGACTTTCATGTGTAGATTCATTAATGGGGGAACATCATCACCATTTTCAACATCAGCACCATATGGAGCATCTTCATCATCATCACTGTTAGGAAAATCATCCAAATCCCACTGTCCAGTGAAGTCATAACATAAATGGTCATTGAAATTGAAGTTCAACCCATGATATTATTCAGTTGAGTTTCAGGTACTTGTGTATCTTGTACTTGTGTTTGTGGAATTTTGAATGGGGTGGCAAACAACTCCACCATTGGATATCGCACTCCACTTCAGTCATTATACCACTGAACGGGGTGTGATAGTGGAAAATGATTGCTTCCACTGTCATAAGAAAATCTCACATGGAAAGTTTTTGCACGGCAGAAACTCATGAACTATGGTAACGAATTAACTACTACCCGAGGAACTACGTCAACGTATAGTGAAGATCTATGCATGGGTGTGTTTGTTGACAACATGTAAATGAAGATTGACATGTATTTATCAATATCGCATGGACACGATGCAACATATGGAACATTCAGCGTGACAAAAAATTTCAAACTCAATTTACTTTGTTGTGGCTCCAAATCTAATGTTTGATAATCTTCATTCTTTAAATCGGTAAGTTTAGAATTCTTGTTTATAAAATTCTTGCATCTTTGCATTTTCATGAAACTAAATGTCATGCTCTTTTTTTATCCACTTGCCATCATGTGATATTTCTATCTGAATTAGACCCATTTTGCTGCATTTTAAACCATTGAACAAACAAAATTTATGAACAAATAAAAATGATGTACACAAAAATTATAAAAATTAAATGTATCTAAGAAATTGTCAACCCGCCCAACTAAGAAGAGGCTGTGTAATTGGAAGGCGGGGTGGATTGGCCATGCCAACACAATTTATCAACATCTAGCAAGCCATCCTCAAATTGAACAGCCTGCCTTACTTATGTGCGGTTTGGGTAATTGGTGGGCGGGCTGCCATGTAATTATATAGCCCGCCCTTATGTGGTAGGGAGGGTTGTCTTAACATCGAATTTTTACTGCTTTTTTTGGCTTTTTCATTCAAAAAACTTTCAAAATGCACTTACAAAATGCATACACTACATATATACACATTTAACATTATTAGAACAAAGAAGATAAAACTATACCTTATTAGATATTGGAGTTAAGTTTGATGCCTAAACCTATCCAAAAAAATCTTCAAATAAGGCACCAATTATATGTACTTGGAAGCATATTTTGAAGATAATAGTGTTTAAGAGTTGGAAGACAATAGTGTTTCAAATGGAAGAACAATAATACAGAAAAAAACGACAAAGATGAGCAAAATAAAAAAAGGTGAAGATGAGCAAAATAAATTATGTATGTGGGTTCATGGGCATAGAAAAATAAAGACATTAAAAGTGAAAGAAATGTAAAATAGATAGTTCAAATTTATAATTAAGCAATGAGAGCATGAATCGTTAAAACAAAAATAATAGGCTCTTTTTATTATTTTAGCCCGAAAATGATCGTCCTGACAAAACACCCTATTTCTTTCCGCTTGTTTTTCCTGCCCAACTTTCGTATTAGAAAAAAGTATTTACAAAAGCTAATAATAAATGATAAGTTAATCAAATACAGGACCCTGATCCATAGATTTCGGACTGTTGTGAGCACCAAACAATGGTTAACATTGTTAATAGACAAAGAGGTACCATTAAACACAATTAATGTGTTTATCTAATTATTGATTATAACAGAACATTAAACCACAAGTAGTAAATTCTAGAGGAGTTGTGAGAGCTCTATAAGGACAGGTTACTATTTCCATTTACTAACAATAACTATATAATAGCTCCAATCTGCTAACCTAACCGTCAGACTCTTACATTAGCACCCATCAACATCTTCTCTTCGTTTTTCCACATCAACATCTATATTTTGAGTGACCACTGATTACATTTATCATCTTATGTACAATTTATTCGCAACTAAAGCAATTAATATGCAGCGCATTTAATTGCAAATTTTGCTTTATCATGTATCGAGTCCACGGTCTGGGTGGAGGATGAGCCCATAATAGCTATCTGTAATCCTCCAATAGAGAAAAACTTGGGCGGTTACCCGATCATTTATTACTTACATTAATCACATATGAACTATAATTGGTAACATTGTACAATGATAAAATAAAACAAATGAATCCTATAAAATATTTATTAAATAACTATTTACAAATAGTATATTATACCACACCAACAATGGCAGATCCAAGGGGCGGGCAGGTGCCACGGTTCCCCAAATTTTTTTTATTTCTTATATATATATATATATATATATATATATATGTTATATTTATTATAGATATAACTTAATTATTTTTAAAAAGATATAGTTGCCCTTCCAAAATAATCATAAGCTTTCAAAATTTTAATTTTAAATCTAATATTTAGCCTTTTAAATTATATATTTATCTTGAAAATAAAAATAAAATACAATATTTGATTGTAAAGTGAAATAAGGGATAAATATTATAATTGTGTTTCTTTAAAAAAGAAATTAATTAACATTATGGATTAAATATTTGTGTTGTTTTCCTTCTCTTTTGTTTGAATTTTTTCTTTCTTTAATAAATTGTGGTGTTTCCACCCTTTTCCGGTTTAATTAACATAATATTATTTTTTTCATTTTTTTTTTAAGATTATAGTTAATATTCAATTTTTATTTTAATCAATGTTGGAATATGATGCTTATACTTTTATTTTATTCCAAAAAAAATTATTGCATACTTTAAGTTTTGTATTTAGACAAGTTAAGAATTTATTGTATAAATTTGATGTACAAAGTATAATATTCTCCTTTAATATTATTTTATTTATTAAAATTAATATATGCTTAAGGCAGTTCTATTAGGTCTGGCAACGTGTTGTGTTGAATTGTGTTCGTGTCATGCCATTTTGTATTCATGTCAAATTTTTTTCACCCGAGCCCAACCCATTAAGCATTCATGTTGAACAGTATTCGTGTCATATTGTTCTGTGTTCGTGTTATGTTTCATTCGTGTATGCTAGGCCTAAATACAAATTCAAATCGTACGCTAATATTTAAAAAAAAAATATTAGCATAGTAAAATTCAACATAATTAATAACTATAAATTCAAAATATATAATATGAATTAAAGCTATATTAAATATTTATCGTGGCTAAGAAAAGAAATATACATTACAATTGTAAATTTAAAAATATTCAAAATATTATAAACAAACTAAAATTGTACATCCAATATAAGCAATAAAACAGATAAAATCTAAAACGAAATATCAATATATAAATAAATATAAAAGTTGTCATTTTTCAATGAAATAAAATATGAATTTTATAGTTTTCTAAAAAAAAGTAATGTAAAAAGTTAGCTATAAAAAAATAATTAAATTAATATTTTTTTTATCTTGACATATCGTATTAATGTGTTCTAACCTCTTCTTTTATCGTGTCTTATTATGTGATACTTAGATCTAAACTTGTAAATTATCATATCATATTGTACCATATTATAATATTGTATAGTATTTTGCCATGTCTAAACTCCATTAAAAATAAAATATCACTAAAAAATTATTTTTCTAAATTGACCCTCCCTTGTTTTGATTTCTTTATACATTCTTTTAGTTTTTACCCTGCTAGGATGTAAAGTCTTCTTTCTCTGTTTTTTCTTTTTTCTTTTTAACGAAAGGTCCCTTTTTTCTTCAATATATATTATATACACAAACACAAAAAATATAAGATGTAATTTTGTTACAAGGTTTTGTTTTTGGCTTTTGTTTTTAGTTTTTTTTTTTCCAAAAAAAAAATACAAAAAGAAATGTTTAGGTGTTGCTCTTTTAGTTTTTGTTTTTAAATTTTTTTAAAACTAAAAATGAAAATGCATTTGATAACTATTTTCATTTATTTTTTAAAAAACTAAAAATAAAAATGCGTTTAATAACCATTTTTATTTTTTTTTAAACAAAATCATTTATCACATTTTTTTTTTTAACTTTCATTTTCATTTTCAATTTTCATTTTTTCTTATTGTCTTTGATAATATCATGATACAAGACAACTCGAACAAGGCTTGAACCTAAGACAGCCAGGTCAGAGCAGAATCTCGGGACTGCCCGGTCGGTGCCGGAACCCAGGACTGCCCGGATTGGGCAGGAACTCGGGGCTGCCCCGTCCTGGCCAAAACTTGAGGCTATCCCGTCCAAGCCAGAACTTGAGGCTACCCCGTCCTGACCAGAACCTGGGACCGCCCCGTCCTGGCCGGAACCCGAGACCCCCCGGTCAGGCCGGAACCACCTGGACGAGCCAGAACCCAAGACTCTCCACTTAGGCCGGAACTTGGGACTCTCCTGTAAAGCCAGAATTCAGGACTGTGCGCTCGGGGCTAGAACCAGGGACTACCCAATTGAGGCTGGAATCAAAGATCGCCTGTTCAAGACCGTAACCCGAGACCGCTTGGTCATGGTCTTGATATTAATTGAATATGGCCAACATTCAGTGTTTGACATTAATCGATTATTGATTTGTTTAAATTTATTTGTAAAGTTTAAAAAAAATTAATAAANTTAAAATTTTACTATTTATATAAAAATGCTATTTATCATAGAAAATAATATTTTTATTTTAAAGAGTCATACATATTTTTTATAATTTTAATTTTTTTTTTCTAGCATACCAAATAAATAAATGATTATTGTATTAATTTTGATTAAAATATTTAATGGGAAACTAATTACATGGTTAACTTATATGGAAATAAATGAAATTAGAAAGATAATCATAAATAAAACTCCTAGTCGATTAAAAAAGAAAACTCAACATCCCCCATCAAGATTAGTCTTATCTTAAAAGTTAAAAAACATGAATGCGACGTCGTATAAAGTCGGTAGCTTCGAGCACTGCATACCAATTTACTCTTTTCTGTTATCAAAATCCAACGGCCCGTAGCATCCCGCCATAGCCTAGCAACCTAAATCCAATTAAAGGTCAACCCAAGCTTAAATTAATATGATGTGGTGGCCCGCAAAATATATATATGATTTCCACCTCTTCCTCTCTGAGTTCTCTTCCCTGTTATTTTACCCAAAAATAAAGAGTTCCTTCTCTGTTACAGTAACAAATCCAAGCAGGAAAAAAAGCTATTTTTTTTTTTTTTATCTTTCTCGCATCAGATCGGACTCTTTTTATTTCCGTTTCAAATCTGAGAGTCCAAACTCTGAGAGTGAAATAGCGAAAGCTCAGAAATTAGGAGTTTTTTTTAGAAATAGGAAAAATAAATTAATATATAAATTATAGTAGAAAAATTAGTGTCCGCGAAGATTTTGGATATATTTATTCTCTGTCTGTCTAAATCAGAATGAAGGATGATGATGGGCTCCCAACAACGACAGCGAACACGAAGAAAGAGAGCTCGGATTCGAGTCTAATTTTCGGTAAAGGACGGTACAAGTTCTGGGCATTGGCGGCCATTTTGTTGCTTGCATTTTGGTCTATGTTCACCGGGACCGTCACTCTCCGGTGGTCCGCTGGAAACCTTAATCGTCTCTCCGACGACCTCGACATCCCAATCCACGATGATCTCGACGTTCTTGTTAGTTGCTTTCCCTGTTTTGCTCTATATGATCGTGTTATTTATGTGGTTTTTGGAGTTGGATCTTGGTTGAAATTGGGGGCATTTTTGTTTTGTTTCTGGGAATTTCTGATTTGGGTTTGGGGAATTCTTGGTTTAGGAAATGGAGGAGAGGGAGAAAGTGGTTAAACACATGTGGGATATCTACACCAACAGCCGTCGGATCAGATTACCACGGTTCTGGCAGGAAGCATTCGAGGCTGCCTATGAGGACTTAACTAGTGATGTCCCTGGTGTTAGAGAGGCTGCCATTTCTGAGATCGCTAAGATGTCCGTACGCTCCATCGATCTCGATCCCCCTCCACTCCAATCAACGGTTCGTTAACGTTATCTCAGCCTTTTTTTTCTTAAATATATAATAATTAATAATTATCGAACAATTAAATTATTGCTTAGAGTACAGAATTAGGGTCGATTTGCTCTTTTTTAACTTTTTGGCGTAACTTACATTTTATTGGGTTGAATGAGAATCTATAAATCACTATCATTTTTGGGAAGTTATTACTTTGCATTAATTGCATTCTAGTTAATTTTAGAATTTGTGGTATGTCAAATGCCTTTTTACATTTTCTTCTGATTTGTTTTCTTACTATTGTAATGACATTTTTTTTATGATATTACTATTTTAATGACATTTAGCTGATCAAAAATGCTATTTGTTAAACCCGTTTGGCTGAGTCTCTCTTTTCCGTTTATAGCTTCTATACTAGCTCTCCTGGTTTCTATCTTGTAATTGTTCAAGGCTAGAGTGTAGGCTGAAAACACAACACTTGATTTAGTAGCTTTTCCCCATCAGAGAACAATCTGTGGGTCTCTATACTAGCTCTCCATTTTTCTGTAGTGTCTTTACTACAACCTAACTTGATGCTGATTGGGGTTCCTACCAAATGCAATTATTTGGTCTGATGTATTGCACATCGGTAGCACCCATTCTGCTATTTTTTAATAGTGGAAAAGAACCTTGAATTGTCATTAGCAGGAATGAAAAGAGTTAAATGCAAGTTCAGTGGCTGTAACATCACCCTTGCAGTTCTCATTTAACTGAAATCCATCAAAATACAAAATATCAAGATCTGCCTTCTCCACAAAGAAGAATGGCTTTTAACGTATGGCTACCCTAAAGGATGTAGTTTTGTAATTACTTTCTTGACAACAAACACAAACAGAAAAAAAAAAAAAAAAAAAAGTTTCACGCAATTATTACCAACTCATAGTTTACAATTTGAAATATAAGTGAAACAGCGCCATGCTGTCCACCCAGTAGAGTTCTTAATGGCACGGCATTGCTTCATCAAGTATATAACTTAATTCTAGACCACATCTCACAAGTTTGAGCTTATAAAAACAATGGTGGCTATCTTGATTTTTAAACAAGATTGTTTTGATCTACATAGTTTCAATAGTCTTGAATAGGGACTTAGTTTTTAAACATTTCCATGATGATTATTAAATCTTTTCTGCTAAAGATTGGAACGGAAACCATATTATTAGGATGATTGATCATAAGAAAAATGGTTCTGTATTAATGTCTATGTTGATTTGCTGTAATGTTGGCAAATTAATTGACTTGATAATATACTTGCACTAGTTACACTGTAGGGGTGGGGTATTCCATTGAGACTTAAATGGATTTCAAAATAGTTTGATTTGAAGGAATTCATAGATTTCAATTGAATTCTATAAACTCTCTTGATTTTGTAAGAATCCTTATTAGTGTTTGTGACATTCTATTACAGAGTTTGATAGATTTTAATGGACTTCTTATTGCATTTTTTTAATCCATTTTTTTTAATATTTTTATTTTCTAATCGAATATCCCAGTAGCCTTCTCTTCTTGTCTTTTATTTTTTGATGAGTCTCTCTTTCCTCTTCTCTTCTTCGTTTGCTATTGTCTCATACTTTTTTATTATATATATTGCATAAAAATGGGGATATTTGAATATATAATTTTATTGGGGTTTACTTTTATGCGGAAAGATTGGATCAACATATAATACAAAACTATAATTAGATGATTTATTAGGATAGATAATCATGATGAAAAAAAATAAAAAAAATCAGATTGATTCTTCCATGGATTTGTCTCCATAATGACAGAGAAGTGGTGCTTATGGGATTAGTGATTGATTAATGTAACCTAATCTACAATTCTACATATACTCGGAAAAATCCGAAATATCAAAACATGAGTGGAAGAAAAAAAAAAAAAGTACTGTATTTTCCTTTTTATTTTAAGAGTTTGAGAAACTGTGAGATGGAGAAACCTTATTTCCTTTTATTTTGAGAGTTTGAGAAACTGTGACAGAGAAAGTGAATTCTTTGTTATTGAGTCTGGATTTGTGTTGGACTATGGTATTTGTACGGACTCTCTTAAAATCAAAATCCAGTCAAATTCAATAATATCTATTATTTTATAACATCCTGCCAAATCAATGATTTTCTGAATACTCTCAAATTTTGGTACTCTTTAAAAACCCTAATTGAATGCCCCTAAATTTTTAAGACTTTATATAAATCTAAATTGAAAACACTAGACTTGTAAGGATTCCATACAAATTTGAATTGAATATATCTAGATGTTAAAACTCTTTTAAAAACTATCGAACTCTCAATCCAATACGCCCTTCTTAGATTAGTAAACCTGATTGAGCCACTTTTAGTAGAAGTGATACCGTTGATTTGTTCAGATGTCTTGCCTAAACTTCTATAAAGCACAGTTTGTGACATTAAATTAAGATAGTGTAAGTTGTATTGCCTTAACTTCAATAAGTTTCTCAATATGTCTGCGTGACTGCAATTGCCACAATGGTGGTTAGATTTCTCCTATCATCCAATACTGTGTGTCTGTCACAAATCATGCAGTAGGAAAACGATCGGGATATGAAAATTTCAGAAATTAAGCCCTCTTTCGGGACTTGTAGATACAATTTCCTGGTTCTTCACAGACATTTTGATCTTCCTTGGTCAAAAGATCAAGTCGTCTGTATCCAATGATATTTGATTTGAGGCAACGGCTTGTTAGATTCTTTGATTTGCATCTGAGTACCCAATGATATTTTGTGGATCCATTAATTTATTAGAAAGGAAGTTAAAAGAGCAATGTTTCCCTGTATATTTGCTTGCTTATATTCTTTAAGCTGTCATTGATTTGAGGAAGCTATTGTAAATTTCTAACATGATTGGTCTGGCCTGTGTTTTTTATGCCATTATAAGCAGGTTGCTCGGGAACTTAGGAAGACTTTGAAGCAAACAGAGAAAGGTGGGGTGACATCGACGATGAATGATCGATGATGTGAAAAGAATATTTGAGGGCAAGTTCAAATATCTACATTAGTCTGCGCTTACAAACTGCTGCTCATGTGCTGCCCAAAAAATTGTGAGTGGCAGTGATGGGCCAATTCATACTTGGTTCTTCATGTTTTTCACAGCAGGGGAAAACTATGTATTTAAATTAGGTTATGATTCTTGGAAATTTTTGAATGTCATAGTTTTGTCATGTGAGTGGTAAACTTGAACAAAACCTTTATGAGATGACTCCAAATGAAAGAATTTTGTTATGGTATTTATTATTTTTATAAATTCAATTGGAAAATTTTGTCTGCAACCTAACTTCATTAGTTCGTTACTCTATTTTGAAGCCAGACAATCATATTATAAACTGTTTTTTTAATTATTATTATTATAAACAATCATATTATAAATTTGCTCAGAGCTGTGTGTTGCTTAAAAGTTTGTTATAAACTTGCCAAACTCAGGTATTCGCGTTCTAGCTTGTAGCGTTTCTCTCTTTTTGTAATTTTCATTGCTCAAGGAGTTTTTCTCAGCTATTACCAACGACACCCAAGAGCTTAAAATCATTTTACTCCATGATTGAATCAAATTAACAATCATTATTATGCAAGAACCCCAAAAAAATAAAAAATAAAAATAGAAAAAAGGGATCAGCATAACAAAATTGAACCAGCGGGCAACTAACTGAAGAAGACAACTAGAGAGAGAGAGAGAGAGAGAGAGAGAGAGAGAGAGAGATGAGGTGCCCGTACTGCTCGGCGGGCCAAGGGCGGTGCGCCACCACTAGCGCCGGGAGGTCCATAACGGAGTGCGATTCGTGTGGGCGCGTGGTGGAAGAGCGACAGTCCCAACCTCACCACCTGTTCCATCTACGCGCTCAAGACAACCCTCTCTGCCTCGTCACCTCCGACCTCCCAACCCTCCAACCCCATGACGACGACGACGACGACGAAGACCCCTTCGAGCCCACCGGCTTCATCACTGCCTTCTCCACCTGGTCCCTCGAGCCCAACCCCCTCTTCCTCCGCTCTTGCCTTTCCTTCTCCGGCCACCTCGCCGAGCTCGAGCGGACCCTTGAATCTTCTTCTTCTTCTTCTTCGTCATCTACTTCTTCGTCGTCGACGGTTGTGGTCGATAATCTGAGGGCGTACATGCAAATCATCGATGTGGCCTCGATTCTTGGCTTGGACTACGACATCTCAGACCACGCGTTTCAGCTATTTAGGGATTGTTGCTCCGCTACTTGTTTGAGGAATCGCAGTGTTGAAGCCCTTGCCACTGCTGCTCTTGTCCAGGCCATTAGAGAGGCGCAAGAACCCAGAACCCTCCAAGTAATTATATTATCAATTTCTTCGTTTTGAATTCCATTTGATGTCTGGCTCTGGCGCAGTTTTTATTATTTCTTTGCAAATTATGGTTTTGTTTCTGGGAGCTTACAGAGCAAATGCATTGCCTGCTCTCGCTTAATTTAGGGTTTTTGGACATTGGATGTCTTTATTCTGACTTGTTCGAATAATTCTCACTTTGTTGTTCCATAAGGTTATGTTTTTTCTTTTCTTTTTGTTTCAATGAAAATTCTCCTCTATTGGATTTCCTTGGCATCAAAATTCCAGCTTTGATTGTTGAAAGATAAGAGATTAATGGATTGTTAGAGAGTATATTTTAACTTTTATTTTTATCTGTATGGTCAGCACGACGTGCATCGGTTTGATAAATAAGATAGCTTTTCAGTGTCTTCTAAAGTCAATGCAATGCATCGTCCTTTAGCAGGGGATATAATTTGAATATCGGCAGGAAAGCTTGGAATTATGTTCAAAAAGTATATTGTTGTTAGATTTCACCAACCTTTGCATTTATGATTAGTCCCGCTATTTTAAATTATCTTCATTCTTGTTTTTGTCGACGTGGAAATTGAGGTTAAATGCACTTCACTATAACTTTTATTGCCTCAAAAGCGTGAGTTGATTAATTCTGCATACTCTGCATGACAACGTTGAAGGTTTTATTTTTACTTTAATTATTAAGAACGAGTAGTTAATTTTGAATACTAATTTCTTTGTTGCTGCTGCTTTCGTAAGTCCTGCAAAATAAGCCATTAACTTTATATTTGTTGGTTGATTTAAAGCAAACCTGATCCTGTTTTGAGTTCCAAGATATTGAGTAGATATGTCGCATATTTCCAATGCTGTATTGCATTGCTATATGATTTTAAGCCTAAATGTCAGGTTAATTACTGTTTCATCAAAACAGTTTAGTGATATTATTTCTCTGCGAAATGGTTCAGTAGGTGTTTCCACACTTCTGTATGCCATGATGAAAAGGTGAATTATATTGGTTATTCATGTTTACTGTAAATGATGTGTTACTTCTGCTGGAGCAGATGTATCTGCTAGAATTGCTAACAGGCAATGTAGAAGTAGCTTTTTAGCAAATGGGAAGAGTATAGTCAGTGACTTCTCTTACGAAACTAATTTGTACTTGACAAAATCAGCTCGTTGTTTCGATATGCTTTTCTTGGTGCATTCTGAAGGGTACTTCCTGTGCCTTTTGGGTAAGAATTTTAAAGTGCATAAAGGATGATTCTCTTGCAATGTTGTTATCTTGTTCACTGAGTCATGTGTATATGACACTTCTATGTCATAAGTTGCTTCTCATTTCTGTAGCCTTAGTAAACACTGCCCCTCTTGCAAGGTGTATGCGATTGATACTGCGGCCCATTCTTTCGAGTTCAGAACTTATATCTTGATGTCTGTTTTGATTCACAGGAAATTTCAATTGCAGCCAATGTTCCACAGAAGGAAATTGGGAAATACATCAAAATTCTAGGAGAAGCTCTACAGCTGAGTCAGCCCATTAACAGCAACTCCATATCAGTCCATATGCCAAGGTTTTGCACGCTCCTTCAGCTCAATAAATCTGCTCAGGTACCTTTTTTTCAGTGCAAGATTCAGCATTGGAACATGATCATGTGCACTTGTTGAAACTGTGATACTGAATATTAATCCTATTGCTACAAAACTGTAATGCTGCATACAACATGAGAGATGGCATGCATACAAGAGCAAGGACGAGAGATGGCATGAGAAATGGGCCAAGAATATATCAGGCTAGATTGAGGGGGTGTGGAACTATGAACTCAAGGAAACAGAACAAGGACAGTGGATGGGAATGGGTGCATAGAGATTCATACAAATGTTTAAGCCTGATGATTGCAAAGTTCTAATTGCGATGATATTAACCCTGAATATATTTGTAGAACGTTTCGGTTTCTTAAATGAACTTCATGCATGCCTAATGAAGTTCGTTAGCATAATTTCAATGATGCTGTAATAAATTGAGGTTCCTTGTAGTCTGATGAAGTTTCTTTTCAAGAAATGATTTCATCTTTGATCAAATCCGACATAATTCCTTTTGTTTTTCAGGAACTGGCTACTCATATTGGAGAGGTCGTCATCAACAAATGTTTTTGCACTCGCCGTAATCCCATTAGCATCTCTGCAGCTGCTATATATTTGGCCTGCCAATTAGAAGACAAACGCAAAACCCAGGCAGAAATTTGTAAGGTGACTGGTCTTACTGAAGTCACTCTCCGGAAAGTGTACAAGGAGCTTTTAGAGAATTGGGACGATTTGCTACCATCTAATTATATCCCAGCCGTTCCTCCAGAAAGAGCATTTCCAACTACTGTAATTGCTTCAGGCCGCACTTCAGCAACCAAAGTTGATTTAGTTGAAGCCATTGCTTTAGACAGAGAGAAGCAACCTGAAGCTAAACCAAATAATAAACCAAATGAAGTCACAGATATGATCCATCAGGCAAGAATCAAAGAGGATATTGAAAGTAAAGGGAATGCTCGAGGGGCACATAACCCTTCATTGAACCGGTCTACAATCATCTGGCAAACGCAGCTTCCACTTGGGACTTCTGGTTTGCGGATAGCAGGTGACAAGTCTCAGAATATTGTCCAAGGGATGGAAATTGACGAGGCACAGTCAAACAATCAACAGTTAGAGCAGCAGATTGAAAAGGAGACAAAGGGCATCACAGACTCTTCAAAGCAAACTCAATTATCAAGTCCTCTGGCTTCAAGTTCAAGTTTAGCTACCAGGCAGTTCCGGCCCCCATCTCCATTGGGGCCTTCTCCAAGTGTTCAATATCTGCAACCACCGAAGCTAGGACCAGGTTATACTGAGCTTAAAGGTTCTGGAGGTCAAAATGGAAATAAAAATGCTAAATACTTATTTGGGGACACCTAGTCCAGAAATCCAGATTAGCAGGGTCTGCTCAACTTTATCTGCTTTATTTGTGCTTAGGCGAGAGAGTGAAAAATGAGGCATTTTCAATTGTAGGATATTATTATATCAACGATATTAATTAATTAATTATTCCTTTACTCTGAATATAGAAAAGGGTTTGGGTTGAAAAAGCTCTTTGTAGCTTTTGTTCTTTTAAAATGGGTAATTATTTCTTTTATTTTTTATTAAGGGATTTCAGTAATTATATTTAAAAATCAAAATTGAAGAATGTCATTTGAAGTTTTTTTATTACTAGATATGTAAAAGAAGGTTGTAGTCCGAATGAGAGCTTTAACAGATAGTGAAATAAAAAATAGAAGAACAAAGATTGCCCTTAAGTTGTTAGCTTTTTAAGCAACGAATGCCAAGATTTATGAGCAAAAGTAATTGAGATCAACGGCTCCTAATCATTAATTCCTTAGAAAGGTTTAAGTCATCTGCGAAAACATAGAAATATCAGCGCCGTCCCGTTCTCGTAGATCCACGACGTCCATTGAAGTGTCGTTATATTTTGGCATGCCCGGGCCTACAAATTCAGCGTCATGCTATGGTAATCTGCCCGTCCATAAAATTGTGGCAATCACGTAAATTTTCCTAAACAATATGGGTTTATCTCTAACCGCCCCGATATTTGCACCGTAAGTGACGTGTCTGACATGGCGAGGCCGAGATGCCCTTTATGGCTTTCTCCCCTATACAACCTTCTGGAGAACAAACACACCAAACTCATATCTCAACCGTCCATTTTCTCCACGTCATCGATCCGTGCCTTTTTGATCCAACAGCCCATAATCCTCCAATAATTCACAAATCCTTAAACCACGCGGCTAGGTTCACGCACCCGAACCTTTGCCCGTGCACTGCGAGCCCATTCCCACCTTCGACTAGGGGTTTATCCCGACTCGCTCACTCGAACCAATAGGAGAGAGAGAAAACTTAAGAGAGAGAGAGAGAGAAACTAGTTCTATATTTTATTTTTTTGGGTGTTTTTCTTCCTCTGGCTATTCAACTTACAGAGATTAGTCCGTATAGCTGAAAATTAGGGTTTAAAGCGGTTGAGAAACGGATTGAACTTTCTATCAAATCGGTGTTCCCAAATCTAGGGTTAGGGTTTGGGATAGTGTTGGTGTTTATTTGATTAATTTATTCTTCCATGAGAGTTTCTGGTTTCTCAGAAGAAGCTTTTGCTGTGTAAAATTTCTGCACCCCAAGGCTTTGAAATCGATTGCTTCCGTACGGTTATAAAGATAGACAAATTTGTAAGCAGTAATTGTGACTGTATTTTTTATGAGATAAAATAAGGGTTTCTTATTTAATGGATGAGATCTGGGAGAGAGCCGTTGAGACAGCGCTAGACGGACAAACAGACTACGCCTCGGCTCGAACCCTAACCCTTGACGGAGCAGTCAAGTGCTTCCAAGGTCGACTACCCCCACCTAGCCTTCTAGAGAAGTTCCAGAATCTTCAGCACCTCTCGATTGCTAATATCGGTGTTTCGTCGCTCGAGCAGTTTCCTCGGCTCCGGAACCTCGAGAAACTCATTCTCTCTGACAATCGGATCGCTGGTGGCCTTGAATTTCTCGTGGAGGCAGGCCTCGATTCACTGCGAGACCTCGACCTCTCGAATAATCGGATTCAATACATCGAAGATCTTGCCCCTCTCGCTCAGCTTAAGGTCGTCTCACTTGATCTCTATGAATGTCCGGTTACACGAGTCAAGGATTATCGATCTAGGGTTTTCGGGTTGATAAAATCGCTCAAGTATTTGGATAAGATGGATGCGGAGGAGAACGAGCGTCCAGAGTCCGACGAGGAGGAGGACGAGGAAGATGATGACGAAGATGACCCTGGGAGTGGAGAAATCGACGGTGAGGATCGGCCCTTTAGAACGAATAATGGGCACAGCGAGGGGGCTGAAGGAGTTGTTGATGCTGATGAGGACGAAGAAAGTGATGCTGATGAGGAGGAGACAGAGACAGCCCGGAGGGTGAATGGACAAAGTCACCAGACAAATGGGTTTCGTGTTGCCCCTGTGGAAGATGGAGATGAGGATGAAGAGGACGAAGACAATGAATCCGGAGAGGAAATTGATGAAGAGGACGTCGAGGACGACGATGTGGTGGAGGTTCATGAGATTGATGACAGCGATGACGAGGAAGATGCGGTGGAGTATGATGAAGATGATGAGGACGAAGACGATGATGAGGATGAAGAGGTTGACAACGATGAGGGGGATCTTGCTGAACCGGAGAGCACAGGGCGTTTGACGAGCACAGAAGGGGAAATTGATGGGCACGAACAAGGAGAGGATGATGGGGATGAAGATGATAACGGGGAGACGGGAGAGGATGAGCAGGGCGTTGAAGAAGGTGGAGAATTTGAAGAGGAAGAAGAGGAGGTGAGATTCCTTTGTGATAATGCATTTACGTTCACATTATTTGTTTTACTGCTGTCTGTTTAGTGTTTATTACTTACTTGACGTATATTAGTTTTTCTTTTTATACATGCTTCATTCCTTGGTGATTTTTAACTTTTTTGAATCCGATTGTGCTTTTAGATAGCTGAAGAGAATCAGAAGCTGTGGCTGCAGTCATTCTTCTAATGTTTTTTTCTTTGTTGAGAAAATTGGCTTATCGCATTCTATGCTTGTGTCATATTTTTTATTTTTTTTTATTTTTTTTCACTTTTGGTGCATAGTTCTATTTTTTACTTTTTATTTTTGGTTAATATATTTTTTGGTTTTCAGACCATATTGTTAATGTCGTACCTGTGCTTGGTGGTGGATATTTTGGATGTTCTCTGTGTGCGTTTGTGAAAATGATTGTATCTTTGGTTTTAAAAGATGAAAAGGTGTTTTCAAACGTCTTTGGGATTTTTTCTGTCAAGATTTTATGTACTAGTGACTGGCAACTGAGGTTTAGGTTATTGTTGAGTTGGAGACTATTCAATTTTTGACAAGTGTCATCCACAATACTCTACAGGTTGCAACTTTTATCAATTGTCGATATCATTATCCCAAATAGGCAATTTGGGAAGGTCGCTTTTGACATTTCTAGTTACCCGACCATGAATGTTATGTTTGTTTCTATTTTGCAATATTTTTTTGTTTTAACACTAACTCCCTTATTTTCTAGTCTTGAATTGTCATTTTATTGCCATGTACTCGTAAGTTTTCAGTTAAATATTAAATGTTTGAATACACTCCATTTTTTCTGATCTCATTGCTTCATGCAAGCTCCTCTTGTGAACAAAAGCCTTTTAAATTGGAGTTGTAGTAATTTTGAAGAACTGGCTCTTTGATGTTTTTTTTATCCCCTTGTTAGTAATTATGGTATGAAGTTTTTTATCGGTCTTATTTTGGCCTAGAAAAATTATGTTGTGCTTATATAATTGTTATTTTTTATTATGCAGATACATTGAGTTTTAATGTTTAAATGTTATTTTCTTAGTCAGTGGTTTTGCTGGTGCAAATCAATTTGCATGTTGGTTCCTTTCATTAGTAATGGCAATTTGGTGATTCTGTTTCAATTGAGGTGTTATCATCGATTATAATGTTTCCTATCTTTTCCTCCTGTCAACTCTGAGTTTTGTTTGATTTCTGTTTTCTGTTTACGATCTGTGGTAATGTTATTTTCCCTGATTCTTGATTTAACTCGTGACATGTTTGTTGGATGACACAGGAAGAAGACTGTGGAGCAGGCTACTTAGTTCAACCTGTGGGACAGGCTGATGAAGACGATGCTGGAGGTAGCGACATGGACCCGGGGAATGAAGAAGGTGATGGTGAAGAAGAGGAAGAAGTTGAAGATGACGATGAAGTTCAGGTGCTGCCTCCCTCATCTTCACAGCTCAAGAGGAAGAGAGATGAACATGTCGAGGAAGATGATGACAGCGAGGATGAAGAGGATGATGATGATGATGATGTTGTTGAGTACAGCAAGTCTTCAAAGAAGCACCATTGACGCTTGTCCATGGTCTTCTCATTTTATGCTTCTTTTTCTTTTTTTCATGTCTTTCCGGTAAGGAGACAGGGGAACCTCACTTAGATAGGTTGGTTGGTAGTCTGGTAGTGATTTTGGCTATCTTCTCGGACAAATATATAGTAGGGAAAAATTATGGTTTCCATGGGGTGGCATATGTTTTTAGTTCAAAAAGTCGTTAGTCCTTTGTCCCCGCTCGGATCTCTTACATAGCCGTTACTCTTTGTTATTCAAATGGTAGTTAAAGAGGTTCGTGAGCACATGTTCTGATTTTGGGGAGTCGGTTTTAAAAGGGGACTTCTTGGAGGGAAAAAAAAAATGAAAAGAGAAAACTCACAAATGACCTTGTTTTTTCTTCTGTAGTCCAAGCAGTATTTTTTTTCAAAAAAAGAAAAGAAAAAATGAAAAGGGTATTGTAAGAACGCTTGTAGATAGTTTTATGTTTTTTTTTTTTTCATCTTTTTCATGTTCCATTCCATCAAAGTGGCCTTTTTGAGTCCAGTGACGTGTTCACTGCTTTTATATTATTCACCCATGTGACGTAATTATTCTTATCTTTCTCCGTATATCAAAGGTTCATGAGACAAGGAAGCTCTGTTGTTTCCGATCTTTGATCCGACGGCTCAGCATACGCTCCCAAGCTGAATCAATTTATTTATTTTTTTCTGAAAATTCAACCTTTTTAATAAAGAAAACATCTAGGACATTGACAATTTAGAATCTATACTTGCTTCATATGATTTTAAAGATTTCTGACTATTGCGTAAGCGTATTTGAATATAAATTAGAGATTAAAAAACACAGTTAATAATTAGAAAAGCACAAATATGTTAATAAATGTTGATTTTAGTCGTTAATGCAAAAAGTAATTAAACTCTCCGGTTCTTATCTCAAAAGTGAGGCGGTGGCACACCATAGTAAGCAGCGGGGGCTTCTGCGACTCCCTGTGATTGATTTAGTTACTAACATAATAATAATAATAAAATAATATGTATGTGTATATATAACTTTTCAGAGAAGGCCAAGCGAAGCAAATTAATTATAAAATACTGTTGCTTTTCTTCTCAAATTAAGTCGAAGAAGTCGCGCACACCATGGAGTTGGAGGCCGCGAAGATGCTGCTGTTGTCCACACCTTCAACAGCATCACTCCTGGGCGCTAATACATTGAGGCGCGCACACGTGCACATAAGAGGAAGATCATCATCAAGATGGCATGGCCCACTGAAAATCCAGAGCATGGCAAAGGAAAGCGGCGGTGGGAAGATTATAGAGAAAGTAGGCATAGCCGGTGGGTTGGTTTCGACGCCGGTTATTGGTTGGTCTCTCTACACCCTCAAGACCACCGGGTGTGGCCTGCCTCCTGGACCCGGTGGCTCGATAGGTGCGCTGGAGGGCGTTAGCTATTTAGCAGTTGTGGGAATTCTGGGTTGGTCTGTGTATACTAAAGCCAAAACTGGTTCTGGTCTGCCTAATGGACCTTTTGGATTATTGGGTGCCGTTGAAGGTCTTTCATACTTATCGGCGTTGGCCATTTTGGTGGTGTTTGGCTTGCAATTCTTCCAGCATGGTTCCATTCCAGGACCCCTCCCTACTGACCAGTGCTTTGGTTGATTGATGACGTGGTATGGCCCTCCATATATCTAATTCTATCTTTTCTCTGTGGCCGTCGTTTGTTCAAACCTTTCATTAGATCTTTGTGTCGTTTAATTCTAAATTATCAGTATTCACTCCTCCTTGGCTTCATTGCTTGTATGCTCCTTATTTATCCATCTTCTAATGCTTTATGCTTATGCTACGTTTGTTCTTCTTTCTTTATTTTTTGTTTTTGTAATTCCTATATCCTTTCTCAGTGACGATATGTAATGTTTTTTTGGAGATTATTATATATCATCTCTTATGGTCGTTCTTTATTTTATTTATTTATTTTTACGGGGGAGGTGTTCTACTGCTACATAAGTGCTTATAAGTGTGCATATATATAGAAACTTAGTTTATTAACGGCTTTTTGTTTGCAATAATTCATGATTTCCAATTGAATTAAGCTTTACTATGGTGATGATCAGCAATCAAACTATTTCTCGCATGACTAATATTACCAATTAGTTGTCTTTAATTATGTAAGAATTTTTTTTATCTTAAATACTTAATTTGAAAAACTCAACTATTTGAAATGTCTTTTTATATATATAATTTTTTTGATAAAAAATATACCAAATATGGCAAAGTAGAATTCAAAAAACCAACACAAAAGAAGAATCCCCAAAAAGGCCTACAACACAGACATTACCTCTTTTACATCAATATCAGCACAACACAAATACTCTAAGGGAATGTCCTCTAAATTAAAAGAATCAAAGGGGTATTAGAAAAAACAGTGTTTTTGGCTACTAAGTCAACAAGAGTGTTTGAAGTCTTTGCATTCCAAGCTATCCTCCAGTTGTTAATTCCAAACCTCTTTCTGATATCCTCTAAATAATTGTGGGTATTCCAATCATTTGGATTGCTCCCGGCCTTAATCTCATTGACCACCATCAAGGCATCAGAAGATCACATTATGTTCCCCCATCCTTTCTCTTCAAGCAACCCCGAAGTCCATTCAATCACTTTGACCTCAGCATTAAACGGGGTGTCACAGCATCACACCTTCAAAGCAAGCAGCTGGATCTTCCCTTCTCTATCTCTCACCACCACAGCCAGACTAGCCCTCTGACCCCTCCAAGCAACATCAACATTTGCTTTCCACCATCCCTCCTTGAAGCTTTTTTCCTCCTCCAACTTTCTCATATATTCCTCTATCAGAGACTCCATGTGCTTTAATTCCTCCAAGAAGTTGATTTCTTTGCCATGAATCTTCCCATTTTTTATGTTCCAAATGCAGTAAAATAGAGTAGCTAGGTAAACCGTAGTGAACTCCTTCCCACCACCAAGAATCAGCATAGGCGGATCCACATAAACTTCCATCAGCTCTTGTACATTCTCCACTTGAATGGCTTCCATCCTGAAGTTCCATTTGCTGGCAAAGGCCAATGCTTTTAACATTGAGCACTCTTGCAAAATAAATCAATTCCATTAATTTTTCGAGCCAAAACCTCCCTGGTGGGAATGAAATGTCTTTTTATATTTGTTATGAGTGGTGAGAGTTGCATGACTATTTTTTTGGGTGAATATGACATGACTATTACACATTGGTTATTTTTAATTATGTAATAATTTTTTATTTTAAAATTATAATTTGGGAAAGTAATCATTTAAGTCAGTCATTTAAATTCTCAATTTCCATATGAATAGTATATTTATCAATTGTACAAATAATATTTTTCTATTTGATTGGCACACATACTCTCTCTCTTCATGAGTTTCCAATAAAACAATTGTTAATTACATGAACACGTAAATAAAAAGATATGATTAGAGCAATGGTAAATGCCATTTTGGTATTGTTACTTTTACAAGAGCTATCCAATGGTAAATACCAATGCACTGAAATTTAACATTCATACTCCAATGACAAATGTCAAGAAATAATAACACAAAATTTTAAATTTTATTAAATAATAATGGTTCCACTTTCGGATTACTTTTTACAAGTTAAAATAAAAATAATATTAAGTAACTTATAAACAAATGATATGGAATCCACAAAGTTTATGATAGTGGAACCTAGTGCCAATTTTTCCAATGATAAAATATGCAATTTCCCATTGTAGGATTCAAATGGAGGATATTATTTATATATTTTGGCAATCACATGCCCAAATGGAAATATATATATATATATATATATATGTGCAACCATTAGATGTATTTTATGGTGTCGTAAACCACTCATAATCGAGCATATATTAGTATTTATGTAGAACTCATATGCTTTGACATATGTTGTAACACTCAAACATTACCATTGAATTTGTAAAACCGTTGATGACAAAAATCTAAAATTAAAATTAAAATTCAACATAAGCACTACGTCCAAATACATAATTTATACTATGAAATGCAATAAACTAGCACCTGTAAACTTGAAGTCCAAATTAAATTTCAAAGTTTAACATTCCAAAATAAGTCACGTACAAAAATAGTTAACTTCAATATTTCAAATTAAAATTTAAAATGGCTAACTTGAGCCGAATAACTAATTATAAAAGAGGTAGACATAACTTTAACAACTAAGTTCCAAAATGCCAAAATTAGCAATAAACTCCAAAGTGATGCTCCAAAAATATCTAAGTCATGTCATTCCCTTTGCTTCCTTCACCAACTCCTAAAAAATAGGTGTGAGCTACAATCCTCATAGATAATTATTATTTTCTTTTCATTACCACAAATATGGCTCATATATGTAGTTCACCAATAAAATTGAATATCAAATATGTATATAAACATAACAGAAACAATTACAAAATCTTTGCAAACCAATGAAAGAAACTCTAACAAATAACTAGAGCCAATCATAAAATATATTTGTCAAAACATCTGTTTTACTTCATATTTAAATAGTTAATATGTGTCAATTACGTATTTATGAGGCATTCTTCCATGGATCATCATCTATCGCCTTTGGATTTTGGAGCTCCTCACCCAGGAATCCATGACCACCCTATTCTTACTTCACCATAGTGTATAGAAACTTTCAATTCAAATGCTTCGGGCCTTTCTTATTTTTATCTAGTTTTCTTATATAAAAACTTAACTGAGTTTATATAAAATTCACTGTATTCTCAAAAGCATATTCACTTTGACATGATTATTTCTTTTAACAAAATATCATCTGATATGTGACATATTGCAAACAGTAAAAGCATTATCCAAAAATGTCATAAATCATCTCAAATTTAACATTAATGAGAAAAATTTTTTGAAGTATAATTATTTCTCTTCAATCAAACAACATTTAAATCACTTAAAATTTTACTATCGCTAATAGAGGTGTGGATCAATGTGTGGTTAAAGTTTCAAGTCAAAAGTAATACAAACTACTTTAATTCACATTTAATGTATAACGTGTAGAACACTAAAATTTGCTTTTTCTCAATTAAATGAAACTTTTTTCATTTATTTATATACCAAACAGTGCAAGGTTATAAACAAAACTTTTCCGAATCAAAGAAAAAATATAATTGTACCTATATAAAAAGTTTAAAGCCCAAAAAAGCTAAATAAGTAGACCAACATATATTTTTATTTTAATACTGTAAATCTGAAAATTATTTTCATAATTGAAATAACTTTAAAAAAAATCTGATTCTGGATGATTTACAAAACTAAAATTGCTAAAAAAAAATCAGAATTTAAATAGACACCTAAAATAAACTCTCCACAAAATTTCAACTCAAAATAATTTCATTTGATATAATTTTGAACTTCATAAAATAAAAGTTATAGTTGTTGTTTGAAATTTTTGTAACAAATATATAATTTTGAAAATTCATATAAAATCAAATATTTAATATTTTTTGATCAAATTTGTTTATAAATTTTTTTTAACATGTCCAGTTCCATTCTCTAAAATTTCAAAGCAAACTGAAAACTATAGTATCTCAAATCTACATATCAATCCATAGACTATGAAATAATACTAAAATATTAAATAAATTTATATAACAAATAATAGGTGTTAAAATATAATTATTTAATATATTTATAAAATATGAAAATGTTTAAGCAAACATTTAAACGGATAAATAAATCAAAACATTAATTAATTAAATATTGATACATCGTATACAATATTAAATCAATATTTAAATAAATTTAGCTTTATTAATATATGTGTCTACCAATAAGATAACTACACATTATCTTTGACATATTATTTGGTAAATCATTTGGGGATGTAGCATTACTATTTTACAAAACAATTTTTTTTTTCTTTAAAAACAAAATTCAGTAATTTATAAAATGCAAGATTTTCTGGACGACGTTATCCGATGGAAGATATTCCGAGCTGGGAGCAAATACGACGTTAGTCCGCAACCAGAATACGAATCTATTGGAACCCAAACAGCCCCGTGACTCACCCAAGACAAGATGAGGTCCTTTTATTGGCCTACTTTGTGTATCTTTTCTTCCTTAACACGGACTTAAAAAACCTGTCACCCACTCTCTCCGTCTCGATCAAAAATTGTCGCTGAGTAAAATTTCCAGTCCAATTAGGTATGATCGCTCACTTACTTTTTCTTAATAATATCACTTCCAATTTGTTTAATTACTGCTTCAATCGGTAAATTCAGATGTTAATCAAGATTAGCGCGTCCGTGTAGATTATTGAGCATTACTATATGCAGGAGATATTGGTAGGGTTTCATTTTCTTTACATTTTGTCAGAAAATTATTTGATTTTCGTTCTGATCGGCAATATATAACTGTTTTTCTAAATGTGACTCTCTAAGTGCAGTCTTCTCACCTTTTTGGTTGCTAAGAAACCGGAGGAAAAAAAAAAAAGACGTCATCTTTTGGAGAGTCGTCCTATTACTTTATCTTGTGATCCTTTTTGGTGTTGAACTTCTTTTCTTGAAATATTTCTGTAGTCAAACGGAACATTAGATTTTAGAAGGTTCTTTTATCAAGCTTTGCTTCGGTGCTTGAAGTCCTTGTGTTCTTATTTATGATTTTTCCGAGAAATAATTGCGAATTACTACTAGTCTTGTCAAGTTGGTCCGGGTTTTATTGATTAATGATGGTAAACCCATTGATGGATAATCGTTTTCCGTGAGGTAAACTTCGCTAATATGTTTTATTGTATTATTCAGAAGATGATTGCTAATAGTATATTTTAACCAATAAGAAGTTAGCTTGTCTGCTATTTTATTAGCAAGTTTCTCTACATTTTAGGAACATTCCTCTTATTTCAATTATTTGTTCTTCATAGTGATTGTGTACATAATTTGGCAGTAGCATCAATGGTAACATGGATAAGATGGTTGGAGGAAATTCTTTTAGAACAATGAATTTTAATTTGTTATTAAAAGGCATCGAATAAAAACCATTGTTACTTTTTGCAAAACATCTATGTATCAGCCTAGTTCCAAGAAATTATTGTTTAGGAAACAAACTAATTCTATACTACCATAGTATGAAAACATGACTAAACTTTGGTTATTTTGTGAAATATGTCACTAAACTTCTTTCTGAGAATCTTCGAAGTTTTGTTGCAGTTCAAGTTGCTGAAGATCAAATCGAACATTTAATGGATCGAGGAAAGAAAGAAAATCATTTAATTACTAACAAAAACAGTAAGATCTATATGGATCTCAAAGATATTATTAGGGAGCATGTCCTCCCATTTCTTCCTGCCAAATCACTTTCCAGATTCAGAGCAGTTTGTAGGGACTGGAAGCTTCAGATTTCTACTCCTTTCTTTGCTCACAACCAGTCAAATGGTTTTCATGACATTTCGGGCTTCTTCTGTCAGTCTGGAACAAACCCGGCTTCGTTTATTTCTCTTGATCCCTCAGCATATGGCATTCCAGATCCGTCTCTCAAATTTTTGCCTGAGCCAGTTGACATCAGGACCTCTTCCAATGGACTACTTTGCTGTCAAGGTCTCAGTGGATATAATGCTTACTACATCTGCAATCCTGTTACCAAGCAATGGAAAATTCTTCCCAAACCTAATGCTTCTCATGGGTCTGATCCTGCTCTTGTACTCATCTTTGAACCATCTGTACTCAACTTTGTAGCAGAGTACAAGCTAATTTGTGCTTTTCCTTCTATTGATTTTGATAATGGGTATGAGTTTGAGATCTATTCCTCCAAGGAGGGGGCGTGGAAAGTTTTTGGTGAGATTTACTTTGGTAATAAGAAGCTCTTGCCAAGGTCTGGTGTTCATGTGAATGGAATTATCTATTGGCAGGCGACGGATGGTGGGATTGTTATTTTTGACCTGGTGATGGAGCGAACACAACTCCTCTATGGTGATTATGACTGCTTTAATGGATATAGATCTGCGGCCTTGGGTGTGATGAATGGAAAGCTTTGTTTGACCAAGATTGATCAGCCTGGACTAGTTGTGAGCGTGTTGTCCAATGCTTACAAGAATACAATGCAGTTGCGCAGCAATGCCAAGACCTGGGAGCAAAAACATCTGATTAGCCTTAGCTCTTCAATGCTGAGCGGAGCTACATCAAATGATCGCAATGGTAGAAATGTGCTGTTTGCAGGTGGAAATGCGATTTCGCTGCGAAGTGGGGGAAAACTTTATTTATATGATATGAAGACCAATGCAGTTCAATGCTTGCTTGATGAACTTGATCAAGGTACTAGGGTGGTTGCTTATGTGAACAGCCTTGTTGAAATCTAGCCCTGCTCCCTTCTCCTTCTTGCCCTCTTTCACCTAGCTTGACTTAGCCATGAAAAAAAGGGACAATGGGCAGTGTTAATTAGGTGGAATTGATAAATTTGGAAGTAGATAGCAAGACCTTTTGTTATGTTTGATTCTCGTTTTCCATTCTGATGAATGCCTATCTCATAAAAGAATTGTGATATTTTAGCCTATCCTATAGTTTGCAGGCGCAAATGTATATAGGATATATTTGTATTTATGTTCAGAATGTGGGATTCTAATTTTACTCGAGGAAATGGTTTTACCCCCACGGCCACACTAGTTTTTTTTTTTCGAAAATTTGATTATTAAATATAGGAATGACTTAAAACTTTTTGTTTTCATATATGAAAAAAGAATTATGAGGGTGCTTCCAAAAAAAAAAACGAAGAATTACGAGGAAAAGAAAACAAAACAAGTGATTAAATATTTTTAGAATATTATATTTAGTTATCAAGGCCATGCAATTTTTACAAGGATATTTTACAAAGATTTAAAAACCAAAATTATTTAATATTGTTTTTTGAAGAATATGTCTGCTTAAAATTGAAATGCGGGTCCGTCTGAATTGATCTATTGGATTGAAATTGGAATCAAATGGTAAGAGTAAATGCTAATAAGTAAAGATATATATATATATATATATATATATATATATATTGACTCTACAAGGAATATATTTTTATTTTAGTAAGTAAATATATAAATATACTATAATATATGAGTTTAATTTCAAATTTAAGCAAATAAAGATAGTTTATTATTTGCTTTTTATTTACTTTACTTTTTTATTGACTCACTATATATATATAAATGTATGTATAAAGTTAAGCTACATACGCGTAAATTCAGCCTAAAGTAACAGAGTAAAATTGGAACAAATATGCAATCCTATTCACCCAAAAACAAAAATGCAATCCCCTCGGTAGAACTCGTGAACGAGTTTAAGGGTTGTTTGGTACCATGAATAAGGAAGAACTATTTGAATATAATGTATTAATTAAAATTAGTATTGTGTTTGATGTTAACTTTGTAAAGTATTATATAATACATTTTAATACAAAATATGATGTATAATACATCAATTTTTTTTTATTAAATAATACACCTCATTATTTTTTTTTTGCACATGTAAATTTTTCTATACAAATTTTTATTTTTATTTTTTTATGCTTTATTTTTTCCGCTAGCCAAACAGTAAATTTATTAGTATTGAAAATATATATTCTTTTATATCGTCATTTTAAATTATATTTATAATTTTTATTATTTTATCTGTAATTTTTGCTAGCTGAGCTTAAAAATAAAAAAATAAAAGTTAAATCTACAATTTAAGTTATATTTACTATTAATTTGTTTTTAATATTTTTAAAATTCATCAATGATAAATATTAAAAAAATTAATATTAAAAATTAAAAACTTTAATAAAATTAGAAGTTAAAAATTAAAAACTTTATAAAAATTAAAAAATTAAAATTTTAGTTAAAAATTAAAATTTTTAAATTTTAATAAAATAGTCTAATAAAATATTATAATATAACAAATATTATAATATATTTACATTTTAATACAATTTTATACAAAAAAAAATATAAAACATTTTATATAATACGTTACCATATTATAATATAACACCTTACTCAGCCTTAGTGTCTGACTCGGAAAAAATTATCTGACTCTTTTCCTACAGCATCAAAAACAGTAAGCACGCCTACTTAGAAGCCGTCTATAAATATATATACTCAGCGAAAAAAAAACCCTCAAAGCTTTTCGTTGCCGCTTTCAGGTTCTTTCCGGTATCACCAAATTGATTCATTCGGATCCGGGCCAACCGATAAAGTGCATGTCATCTTCGCCATCTACGTCCACGGGCACCTGGACTCCCTTAGAAAACCCTAGCTCAGTTCCAATACCTTCGCCATGGGAGACCTCAACGATGCGTTCATGCGCAACCAAAACTCCGCAGTTCAGGCCCGCACCAAGGCGCAGAACCGTGCCAATGTCCTTCAGCTCAAGCTGGTTCGTCCTCTTTTCCGATTTATCGTTGTATGCGAAGTGCTAGGGTCTTGTTGTCTGTCAAGGAACTTGAAAGTTTTTTTTTTAATTGTTTAATCGCAGCCTAGGGTTTTATCCTTCTTTTTTTTTCGTGACCTTAGCTTTTGATTTCTAAGTTGATTGATCTATAGTTTAATTTAGAGATTGTTAATTGTAATGAAAAAATTAAGGAATTGGCTTGCTTATCTTAAGCCGAGAATTTTGTTGTTTCGGCTTGGCTGATTTACCTAGTTGGTTGGTTATCGATAACAAAATTATACGTTTTAATACGCATATTCAAGTAGATGCTTAGATTGAGGATTGGAACTTGCTGCTTGTTCTTTTACGTTTTGTTTTTTGTTTTTCATTTGTCATTTAATACTATATATTGTTTAGGGATATATGTTTGACGCTGTGGTTAGTGCACGGACTGACTAGCTGACTGGATCTATAGACTGATCGACTTTTAAGTTTTCGATTATTAGTAATTTTTATTTGTGGCACAGATTGGGCAGAGTCATCCTACTGGTTTAACTAACAACCTCTTGAAACTCTTTGAGCCTCGACCTCCACTGGAGTTTAAACCGCCTCCAGAAAAACGGAAATGCCCTCCTCTGACAGGTTTAAACATCTTATACGGCTTTTTTTCTTTCAATCCTGTTGGACGTTCATTTGCATGTTTAATTAGTTATATTTGTATTCTTGTTCATGTAGGGATAGCGCAGTTTGTGAGTAAGTTTGCTGAGCCTGGAGATACCGAGTATGCTCCACCTGTCCAAAAGGGCGAAACTCCTGTAAGAAATTCACTTGAATCGCTTTTACTGGGACATTTATATGGTTTAGTTGCTTTTCATCGATAATTTTTGGGCATGTTTATTTATACACTCTTTTTAGTGGATGGTTTATCAATTTAAATTGTTAATCTTTTTGAAGACCTTGTATGTGTTATCCATTATTTTTATCTTCTTCTTTTTCTTTGCCCATTTAATGGTGATAATCACTGTTAAGACCTCTGTCCTGGTTTCTTGAAATAATTTGGTGGATACAGGCAGAAAGAAAGGCTAGAATACACAAGTTAAGACTTGAGAAGGGTGCAGAGAAAGCAGTCGAGGAGCTAGAGAAATGTGATGACATCTTTTTTCTCTTACTTTTAAGACTTCAAAATGTAAAAATGCCATTACCTTAGTTCCTATTTTTTCTTCTTTGCAGATGATCCTACTAATGACCCAAATGTTACTGGAGATCCCTACAAAACGTTGTTCGTGGCTAGACTCGTGAGTATATATGCCTATACTAGTAATTGTCCTACTGGCTACTTATAGCCTGCAAATTCAGCCCAGGTTGACCTGTTACATATGTTCTTATGTGCAGAATTATGAGACAACTGAGAGCAGACTCAAAAGGGAGTTTGACGTATATGGACCTATCAAGAGGGTAGGTATTTTTGAAAACTCCCAAGGGGGTTCGGTAAGAGGTTCATTTGTGTTACAGCTCTGTCCTTATTTATTTTTTCTATTTAGAAATTCTGCTATTCAAACAGTATTAAATTTTCTATCCTATGGGAGAATGAGGTTATCGTCACAGCAATATCAGTATGGTTCTCCTTATTTATTTATAAAAAAAAAAGGACAAATAAACAAGGCCTGTGTTTTTTATGCATTGGTTAAAATCCGCTGGTATTTTTCAGGCAATATGGTTGAATGCATAAATCTCCTTCGTTGCATAACTGTGTAAAACTGACTTTGAAACTTAAATGTTCATACAACTTGATTGCATGTTGCATCATAATTGATTTGCTCAGCAAGCTGATCAGTGTTACATCTTGAATTTGTTCAAAGTCATTTGGGGATTGCTCCCTGATTTAGTCTATTATTAGTGGAGTGTCAACGGGAGTTTGTAATCTTACTACAGGAGTCACCACCAATATGCTCATAATGGCTTGCGGGTTTGTTTCATTTTTCCTTAGCTCTCTCTTTTTGATATAGTTGTGTTAGAGTTCTTGGAACTGGGTTCTCTTTTCTTAGGATTTATAATAGTTTAGTTTTAACTTTCAATAAATCCCTGGTAAGGGGGGATCTATTCTGCAAATGGTACTTTGTTCCATTGTTTTCTACCAATCCATTTCCAAAGATGGTGCTTCATCCTGCACAGCAAAGGTGCATATTTAAGTTGAGCAGAGCAGTGTGCCTTTTGGCCTTTATTTCAAGCAAGAAAAAGAGACCAACAACTCCGAAACACATTTTCCTGCACTGGGTAAAACATGTAGGGAGTATTAGCATCTCTCTCTCCTTATTTTAAATCTTTAATAATGTGTTTTCTGCTGCTAAAAGTTTTACTTTTTGACCTTAGAGGATCTCATATAAAGCAATCAAGATGTCCTGGTATTTCTTAGTCTTTATAACCTATTTTTAATTATTCAAAATAATCCCTGGTAAGGGGAGGTTAGTATGTTCAACAATGGGTAAATTGGCTACAAATGTCAGTTTTCCTGCAACTCTAGCCGGTGGTGATGCATCTTGCGATCAGACGCTTATGATTGAAAGGTGAGCACGGCTAAAGAGGCATAGTGCCTGTCTGCCGTGCCATTTAGGATTTTAACTTTTCAAGTTTACGTAGTAATGTAGCTCAAGTTGTAGATGTTAAAAACATCTATGTATAACTTCTGTTACTTTATGTTCTCATCTTAATATCTACATTACTTTATTTATGCTTTATTCATTATTTTCTTTTTTTATGAGTTTTTCAGGTTCGATTAGTTACTGCCAAAGATTCAAATAAGCCCAGAGGTTATGCATTCATTGAGTTCATGCATACACGGGATATGAAAGGTTTGCATAACTACAAATTATATTGGTCTTTATCTGCATATCAAATTACAAATTATATTGGTTTTCATCTGCCTACCTTGTATGATTCATCTAAGATTGGTGATGCAACTTACAGCTGCATATAAACAAGCTGATGGAAGGAAGATTGAAGGTAGAAGGGTGCTTGTAGATGTTGAACGTGGTAGAACTGTGCCAAATTGGCGACCTCGTCGATTGGGTGGTGGGCTTGGAACTACAAGGGTTGGAGGTGAAGAAGTTAACCAGAAGTATTCTGGGAGGTAATTAGTGTGATTTCTTGCATGAATTGTTGTAATGGAAGAAATTATGTGTTTTCCCTTATTCGTACTATATGATTTATGCTTTGAAACTTTAACAGTAAGAAGACAACAATGCATGTTTTTTACTGTTTTAGATTCGAATGCAACAATAATTTTCTGGGTGACATGGAGTTGTGGAGAATGCTAGAGAGTACAGAATGTTCATAAATGACTACTGCAGTTTTTACTCATTCTGCCTAGATGCTTCTCTTGGGATATTTATTCTTGTTTTGTTGCTAAATGTAACTTTTGGTGATATACTCTACATTTTTTATATCTAATAAAGAAAATTACAATAATGGCTATACAAACTTACTGGAACAGCTTAGACTGATTTTAATGACTAAATATTGATTCTGATACAAACCATTTCTTTGATCTGTTTCATTATACAATTCTATTTCAAATTAAAATATGTTGATTATGTATTAAGCTGACTACTTTATGCAATTGAGGTATGCCTTTTGTTTTGTATATAAGTGTTGACATTTCCTGTTCTTCCAGTCAGAACCATGCTATACTAATTGGTATGCGACCTATTAAGATATTTCATCTTTAATTGCTCAGGGAACAACAACAATCAGGAGGACCACCACGGTCTGAGGAGCCACGGGTGAGAGAGGATCGGCTTGGAGATCGGTAAAGATTTGTGAAAATTGTTATGCACATATTTTTTTAATAGAAATAAAGAAATCTATGATACATCTGAATTGTCGTCATCAAGAAAATATTTGTTCCTCTGAATTAGCTTAAAGTATGTGTGGTTGAATCTGGTTTTGTATTTATTTTTTTGTAGATTTTTCAACAATTATATTGTAGTTGCCTTTTGGCATTATGATTATATAGGTATTTCTACACTGCCACTGTACTGATGAGATTGATATTGTTCAGGGATAGAGAAAAATCACGGGAAAGGGGAAGGGACAGGGACAAGGACAAGGACAAGGAGAGAGAACGAGAGAAGTCACGAGAACGCTCTCGCTCCCATGATAAGTCTAGGGATCGCGATCATAGGGAGGACAGACACCACAGGGATCGTGATAGGAACAGAGACAGAGATAGGGAAAGAGATCGTGGTCGTGAACGTGACCGGCCTCGTGATCGAGATAGAGGACGGGATCGTGGTCGTGACTATGAGCGTGACCGGGATAAAGATCGAGAGCGTGATCGAGATCGAGATCGCCCTCGAGAAAGGGAGAAGGATTATGATGCTGAGGACCCTGACAATGACCACAACCGGTCCCGTGATAGGGAGTCTGATTATGATCGTGCTGAATTGAAAAATGAGAGGGACCACGCCCGACATGGTGAAAGAGAGCGGGATTATGACCATGCTGCACCAGAAGATGATCAAGGGTGGTATGAACAACCAGAGCATGAGCACTATGAGCATCGTCATGGGCAGTATGATCATTTGGAGGTTCCAGGTGACCATGACCGATATGAACATTATCATGAGCATGGTAATGATCGTTATGATCGAAAGGATGATGATTATCATTATGAGCGTGGACCATCTGAGTCACGGGAGAGAACTCGAGATCTGGATCGTGAGCACCGCCACTCAGAAAGGTCTCTTTCTCAGGAGTACGAGTATTAGACTTGACGCTTTTACATCCAGATTTTCACTCTGCACGAATTTGATGAAAGCACAACATAATATTTATTGCTGCAGCTGTTTTTCGTGCAGGCTCTTTTTTGGTTCTCACCTAAATTTTATATGTGCTTGTGCTCGATGGATTTGTAACCAACAAGAGATTATTTGTTTGTGTTTGCTACTTGATTGTTGGTCGTCTTTGCAGTGTAGTTTGTTTTTGTTTTATGACTAGGGATATACATAATTCTCTAGTTTGTAGACTCTGGCATTTCAAATTTCTAAATGTTTGGACTATTTCTGTCTGGTCTGTCATGGGTGTCATCGGAAGTCGATGGTTTCTAGAAGAATGTTTTATTTTTACACGGAACGAGTTTCTGTTATTGAAATTACAAAAAAACTATCATTATACAACTTTCTGCGAAGGTTCTGACCTATATGTTTATTAATACCATAGGGATAAACCCCCAGCAGGAACCCCTTTGCTAGCTAATGCCTAATAGTAGGTTGAGAAATTGGGCTTGTGAAATCTTAGCCCATTTATGGCACAACAAACATCTACTGTCCTAACCCAATTTAACACTGAGCCCAACGAATCCTGTTATCTAGCGCTAGTCATAAAAGTAACTGGATATTGACTCTCGAAATTGTCTGTAATTTCTCTATGGTTATTAAATGGCTTCCAAAGTGTACATATTCCAATTACCAAAAAAAAGTGTTTTTATTCCGAACCTTCAATGACATGGGATGACTTTTAGGCTGTAGAGCCTTTGTTCTTTTTCATTTTTGTTTTCCTTTTCCCGAAATGGTTTAGAAAAAGCAAATACGAATTATGGTTGAAATTATATATATATATATATGGACATGCAATAAAGATGTATGAATCTGTAACATTTATTACGGTTGTCAAGAAGAGTGGGCAATGAAGGAAAATATCTACTTACTTCTCGAATCGACATTTCGGAATAATATAAAAATGCAACAGTTTTGTCTTTTAGTTGGATAACTATTTTTCACTGTTCAAACTTCAAACAACTTTTTCTCCCATACAACTATACGTATAACGGGAATGCTGGTGGTAGCCTGGTAGGGTGTGGTTTTTATTGTTAGCTCAGGCCTTATAAAACAGAGTACATAAGAAAGAAAGGCAGCAAACAAATGAAGTAGCAATGAAGCTTCCTAGCCTTTCTAAATAATAAGTCTAATACAATGTACGAATTCCCTTAAGGAGGCTTTTGCGCAAGTGTTCGTTACTCTCGTGCACCGTTTGTTTAAGAATTCTGCGTAGCTTCTTGGAAATTTCTAGGAAATCCCTGGTGGGCTTGTATTTATACTATGTCACTCTAGCTAGCTTAATTGCTTAGAATTGAAGCTTGTGTGACTTGCAATGGGAATAAAAAACTAAAGTACAAAAAATTAAGATTTGTTTTCCAGATCAAAAATCTCATTTTTTTTTTTGGGAATCCGTTAAAATCCATAACGTTTTCCAACTTAGATGAAAGAACCAAATGGTGCCAAATTTTTCTAGGAGCATATAGAAGCTTCCTTTATGCTAAACACATAATGAAATGAGCTCAAGTTGGTTCACAAAACATACACTTAGCGGATGACAAATCAATTGCTTGCCTAATAACATTGGATTCAAAGAATTTTTAGTCATTAAGTAACTTTTATTTTCTTGAGACATTACTAAAAGTGATTTTAATTTAATTTATTATATTATTACTTATATAGATTATATAGGTTAATGATAATTACCAAATAATCAGCCAATAATATTCTAACATTGAAGTCTCCTTGGAACAAATCAATTGATAATCACTACTAGTTATAATCTTCAAATCTCATATTCAAAATCTGATACTAAATTTTTTTCCTCCCTATTTAAATATATATATTCAATATCGAAAGCACAGTTATTTTTTATTAAAAAAATGATGAAAAAGAAGAGCAGTATTAGCAGATGAATCAAAAACAGGCAACTCAAACCCATGAACAATGTGTGAAGCACTTCTTGCTTCCACGAAAGTTCAGGTGTGCAGTAAAAAGATGATATTGCGGACAAAATTTGCAATACGCTCAATCAGTACGAAAGGTAAATGGCACTATATTCCTCATCTTAAAAAGAAACATCTTATGATAATTAACTAAGAAATGAAAACCATTACTTTTTGCTTCCCCTCAAGGTTGTATTTTTTTATTTTTTATTTTTTTGGTAATCCACTCAAGGTTCTTTGTTGACAAAAAAGATGCAGTAACTTTCTGCCCCGTACATGTCAATGTATTCAATTTCAGCATCATTCAAAACTTCAAACAAAATGGTAATCGAAAGCCATACTACTATTTTGCATAAACATCTCAAACAGTGTTAATATACAAGTCCTTTGCGGATAACTTTTTGTGCAGATTGGAAGGCCAAGTTTGAAATACCAACAGTATGATATGACTTATCATATATGTCCCAGTCCTAAATGGCCTTAGAAAAAAGCGTTACACTAAGTACGGAGTTTTTGTTTTAACTTTTAAGGCTCCAAAGAGAGGTGTTTGAAATTATAACAGATCTAATCAAATCGACTGATTCATTCTAATCCAATAAATGTACAGTATATAAAAATTTATTAGGTGTATGAGTTTCTTTTAGAGCTTAAAGGAACGCTTGAATATAGTTGTTGGTTGGATATAATTTAGCCCATTCAGATCATTTTTATACTATTAGTTTATGTTTTATGAAATGAAGTAATTCAGCTTTGGTATTGTAGTATGTGTTTTATTATTGTTACATAGACTTAAAAATTTATATAATTTTTTTATGCATATTATCATTGATATGTTATTTAATTAGTAATTTTTTAATAATTTATAATATTAGAATAAATGTTTATAGATAATAAAATTTTTGCATAAAATTTATTCAAATTTAAACATTAAAAATTGGATTCGATTGGTAAATAATAAATCTAATCCAAACCGATAGAAATAACCAATCCAAGCCAACCAAGCTTGGATTGAATTTTTTCTTACATTTAAATTGGATTAGAGTTAACAATCCAAAAATTAACCTATATTGGATCGATTTGAATATTGACTAAATCCATTGAATTGGAACTAATGTACACCTCTAGCTCCAAGCAAGGAGCTTTACTATTCACTCAAGGAAACTTCAGTTTTTAAAGTAAATTTAATCTCTTCTTCTTTTTTTAAAAGAGAAAAAAAGTAATTATAATACAAAGTTAAGATATAATTGAGGGCTATTAAATATGTATTTATTTAGATAAAACAAAAAACAATAATAAAAAATGGTCTAATGTTTAGATAATATTTGAGAGCTGTTGTTGAACCTACCCCTTATGAAGTTGCATGACTCCAGCTATGCCAGCTTAAAGCCTAGACTCATTAGGCACCTTTCCACTCTTACTATCGAAGTAGATTTTTCCTTTTGTGTGTTTGTGGTTTTTGTCTAAGGGAGAGAGTTTTATTCTGCATGCCTATGTAAACTGTTAAGGTAGAACTGTTAGAGGACCCCATTTTTTTTTTTCTCATTTTTTTAATGTTGGGGATTGAGAGTGGGTCCAAATCACTGGCCAGTGTCCACAGAGAGAGATTGTATATATGTAGACAGTAGGCAGAGCACTAAAGTTTGCACCTCTATTTCCTGCATGTTTACTCCAACTTCTGTGTTTCTGCTGCACTAAAGGAACAGATAGAGAAGAAGATAGTAAGTAAAACTAGAAGAAGAAGAAGAGGAGGAGGTTATCTATATTGAACAGGAGAAGAATTCAGATATACAGAAAGAGGTTCTGATAAAGTCCATAAGCAAAGGAAAAACAGCTTCTTAGCTCCCAAAGTCACAGACTAGCTAGCTGAATGGCTGGAACTGATAAGTTGAACCTGAAAACACTTTCGATATCGGCTTCAGTGGCAGCCACAGCAATATGGTTGGTATTTACCTGTCTTGTTACAATGAGTGATGTTGCGAGTGCTGAGAGGGTCTTAAAAGATAAACAACCGGAAAATTTTGTTGGTGAAGATATGAAGAAAGGACTTTTTATAAGAGTAATTCAATTTTTCTGGCAAGGTGGGAAGTCTGCTTACGAGCATGTTTGGCCTGTAAGTATTCATATCTTATCTATACACACACCGCAATTAGCGTTTTAGCAGAATAACAATCATAATGTGCATCTCATTTTTATAAGACTTTCAAATCTTAAATGAATCATCCGATAATATATTACTATTCTGGTACATATCTTAATTTGCTTTGACATGTATTTATTGGTTGAAACAGGAAATGGAGTTTGGTTGGAAAATCATAGTAGGATCAATAGTTGGATTCTTTGGTGCAGCTTTAGGAAGTGTTGGAGGTGTAGGGGGTGGTGGAATTTTTGTCCCAATGCTTACCTTGATTGTTGGTTTTGATCCCAAGTCATCCACTGCCATCTCTAAGTGTCAGTAATTACTTTGAATCAGTTTTAATATGCTCAGTTCAGATAGAATAATAGAACTCAAAGTTTATATTTTAATATAAAGACAAAACTATTTTATGGGGCTTAAACAGCACTTAACATGTGGAGCTAAGTTCGATCATCTGTGGAGCTAAACTTAATGCTCTGTCAACAAAATTTTGGGAAAGGCTAACAATCTTGGTTTTCAGGTATGATTATGGGTGCTGCAGGATCAACTGTATACTACAATCTGAGACTTAGACACCCGACACTTGACATGCCCCTTATAGACTATGATTTGGCATTGCTCTTCCAACCAATGCTCATGCTAGGAATCAGCATTGGAGTTGCCTTCAATGTCATGTTTGCTGATTGGATGGTCACTGTTCTGCTCATCATCCTCTTCTTAGGTAATGACATTATAGACATGAACCCATAATTCTTCGTTTTCTTGAATGTCAAATCGATACTCTATAAGTTTTTCTCTTTTCTAAGACAACACAGAAGAAAACTCTTTTGTAATTGAAGATTATATATCTGACTAAACTATAGTATAATCCCATCAGTGTAACAACTCTGTTTATTTCAAAAGCTCTGCAGCCTGCACATCAAATGATATTACTATCAAGGAACATTTTGTTAACATGTTCCTAAAGTATTTTTTTATTTAAAAAAAAAAAAAAACTTTATTTTCTTCCTTTTGAAGATGCTTATATGGTACCTAAAATGAGAGGATGTACAGTAAAAGATAGTGGTACATAAATGTAGATCTAGATTGTGGATATTTGTCTTGCCTATTGAATCTAATGACAATGGTTTTACTGGTGGCAGGTACATCAGCAAAAGCTTTATTGAAAGGCATTGATACATGGAAGAAAGAAACAATTATGAAGAGGGTAAATTTTTTGCACTTACAATTTCTTGACCTCTCAATAAAGATTCTTTCTCACAAAATCATTAAGGAGATTATTTTGAGATTTTACTTCACTTTCAGGAAGCAGAAAAGCAGCTAGACTCAGAGTCTAAACCTGGTGGTAAGTACTTAGTTGTCCCCCTCCAAGAAAAAGCATTATGATAAAGGCTGGATTTATTTAAACTAAACTTAAAACAACTACATTAGAATTTTACAGTGAAAATATAAAAAAAAAAAAATACACTTATCTGGGAATAAATAAGACATGAATTTAAATATCCTAATATTCTAATGTTTCTCAAATTCAAGAAAACAATAATAATGATAGCAAGCATGGTCCACCAAAACATTATCCATTTACCAAATAATAAAATTGGTATCAGAAGAAAAACTGAAAATCCTCTTTAAAGTTAGTAAAACAAAAGGTGGTATATCAAAAAGACATTTAGCTCTGTTAATGTGAATAATCTCATCTTGTTCTTAGTTTTGTGAAATAATTGAGAAACATTGGTGCTAAACTCCTCAAGTGCAGATGGTTCTGAAGGAGACTACAAACCGATACCAAGTGGTCCATCTGGTTCACAAGATGAGGTGGTGAGTCCTAAATATGTTGTACCTTCTCGATGACAATATTCTTTGGAGAATTGTTACTTCTTCTTTTTTTTTTTTTTAATTATTATTATTTTATTTTTTGTTACTGCTGCTTGTTCATTGATATCTTATCACCAACTCTAATCAGATCCCTATGCTGCACAACATATACTGGAAAGAGTTAGCAATGCTTATGTATGTCTGGGTAGCATTTCTTGTTGTTCAGATTATTAAGGTAATTAATTCATTCTGAAGTTTATAGATAATCAAACACATTTTCCTAGGAATTAATTTGCTTGCATAAAGAACCAGGTCATAACAACCAGTAATATAGGAATAAAACACTCTGAACAATATGATTTTCTAAAACAAATATATGTTTTTTGGGTCATCTGTTTAGCTTGTATGAAATGACCATCTATTGAATATGTCTATGTGAATCTGTATGCAGACATATACTGAAACGTGCTCCGTCGAGTTCTGGATCCTAAACTCCTTGCAGGTAAAGTTTACAACCCAAAAATCCTGTATATTGCAGGACAATGTATAACTATGAAAAGGATGCATAGGAGCATAAACATTAAAGGATATTAGATTTTCGATTGAAAACTATCTTAGCTGATCATATTAATCAAAGAAGAAAAACAAGATCTTAAAATTCCAAACCTTGGCACTTGCCATTTGATGTTCATGGGATAGACAGCCCTTATATACTACATTACATAGCTGTTGTCATTCTATTATGTCTTCCAAATCACATGCTTTGAGAATCTAATTCGAGTAACGCTTCATCTTATGTAGGTACCAATTGCTGTATCGGTTACACTCTTTGAAGCTATATGCTTATACAAAGGCACCAGAGTGATTGCATCCAAAGGAAAGGAAATCACAAACTGGAAATTGCATCAGATTTTTATGTACTGCTCCTGTGGTATAATAGCTGGTATGGTTGGTGGGTTGCTTGGCCTTGGAGGCGGCTTCATCTTGGGACCCCTTTTCCTTGAATTGGGAATTCCTCCTCAGGTTAGCTAATAGCATTCATGCATATTCTATGTTCTTAATCTTCAATAAATGCAAAGAAACTTACTCCTAAACCTTGGACATGTTAAAAAACGGTCCAAAGCAAATCAGAGAAAACTCTATTTGAACTTCTTCTTTTTCAACAGCTATTAGCAAATCAGTAAATTTGAATTCCTAATTTTGATTCACATGACATAATCTATCACAGCGCAGAATATCTCGAAAGGAACAAAGTATAACTGCAAATAAAAAACAAGCAGGATAGACTAAAAACAGCTTTGATAACTTTGTATCCCTTTTGCAGGTAGCAAGTGCTACATCAACCTTTGCAATGGTTTTCTCATCCTCCATGTCAGTTGTACAATATTACCTTCTCAATCGTTTTCCAGTCCCATATGGTAAGTAGTACTAACAAATTGAAATTAACCATAGAAGCGAAAAGGCTATTCAGATTCCAATCATTGCTCAGTTCAAGCCAATCTTTAACTTTGTAATTGTCCAATGAATTTGTTTTTAATTTTTAATTTTTAATTTTTTTTTTGTTCACTTTTTTTGCTGCAGCTTCTTATTTTGTTTTAGTTGCAACAATTGCTGCTTTTACTGGTCAGCATGTCGTGAGAAAGATAATTGCAGTCCTCCGGAGGGCATCTATAATCATCTTCATTCTAGCCTTGACAATATTTGTGAGCGCAATCAGTTTAGGTAAGGACACTATATGTTTCAGTTTATAGCCAAAGGTCGTGGCTCTTAAGTCCTCGCGAAGCCCTTACTATATCAAATCCATATATACATATATATATATATATATATATATATATAATAAAATATAAGGTTTTTAATTTTCTGCTCTGCATAAATTTGAAGGTGGTGTGGGAATAGCAAATATGGTTGAAAAGATGGAGAACCAAGAGTACATGGGGTTTGAAAACTTCTGTCACCTGTCTTGAGGAGTGTGTAATGTATAGAAGTGGATTTTCTCAACATAGAGCAATTATAATCCACAACTATATTCACTTTTTATATGGTAATCTATTTTTCTATGAGCTAATTTCTTTCTTGCAAGTATCATGGATTTTTAAAGCAGTGCCTCGATGTGTACAATCATCTTCTGGAACTTTTCGAGAAGAGATCCATAATTTCTTATGCCGTTTTTTTGTTAGTCACAGCATTCTTCTTTGTTGGGAAAATATGCCAATCATCATGAGCCAATTATTTTCTGTAACAAATCCCATTTGGCATAATGCAATTTGATGGTCAAAATTTCTGATCAGTTGCTTTTATGGTCTTTTTACTTTTACCACTTCTTTTAATAACATTAAAGAAGTTGAAGTTCAAAATGGATTTGGTATTCTGGTCAGTTTCTGAGTATGATTTTCTCACTATTAGCTGATCACGCAATTACTCTGATGGTGCTGTATTTGAATGAGTTAAAACCAATTAGAGCTGTTCTTAGAGCTGTTAAAGCCAATTACTCTGATCACGCAATTACTTTCAAATTAGAAATTTAATCCTCCATAAGTACAAAACAAATCTCTTCCAATTTGTAATAAATAAATAAAATCTCCCATGTTCACTAATTATTCCAAACAGCAAAATTAGCCTTGAAATAAGTTTTGCTGATTTATGATCTTACAGAAGCAGGCAATTATTTTATATGTGACTAAATCAATCTGCCAACCAAAACACTTTATTAGCAAAAAAGTAAAAATAAAATTTTATTTGATCAAATCTTTATAAAAAAAATATTTTAAGTTCTGAAAATACTTCAGATTTAAATTGACATTTTCGTTGGAAGAAAGAGAAGCTGCTCAATTAGTAGAACCGCAATCTTGACCAAACAAACAACAAATAATAAAAATCAGCAAAACTGCTACTATCTAAACAGCAGATTAAGGATGTTTGGGATTTAAATGTTGAATAATTTATTTGCTGAATTTAGTTGGTTTACAATAACTCTTTATTACACCTGTGGGTTTAAAATATATTTATATTTTTTTTAACACCCACCCCAATGATAAGAAAGCGCAAAGTATGACTAGAAGTAAGTACTCATGTCGGAAAGTTGGCCACCATTTATTTCCTCATAATTTAAATTTATACATTTTGATGTTAAATAGAATAAAACGAGCAACTATATATTAAGTTTGGATCACCAAATTTATTAATTAAATTTTTGGTATACAATAATTTAGCTTGTTTTGGTATAAATTAT